>PVKU01000932.1:301724-370572 GCA_004027475.1 Anoura caudifer
TTTTTTTTTTTTTTTTTTTTTTTTTTTTTTTTTTTTTTTTTTTTTTTTTTTTTTTTTTTTTTTTTTTTTTTTTTTTTTTTTTTTTTTTTTTTTTTTTTTTTTTTTTTTTTTTTTTTTTTTTTTTTTTTTTTTTTTTTTTTTTGCCAAAACTTCCTGGTTTTTTGCTTCATTGAACTTCCTGGTTTTCTGCTTCATTGCAATGTAGTCCATTTAGATTAATCTGTTTTCTGTTGTTCCTTTATGACTAGTTCTATAAATATCCATGTTGTTACAAAAACTTTTTTTAAATCATCTTGGTGCTATGTTTAAAATGAACAGTTTTGAGTAAAGCCCTAATCTTACATACTAGTTTGCACAACAGTAGCATTTTGTTTCAGATACTATCATTGTATAAAGTATATAGTGAAACATAGAATTACACTTAAATCCTTACCTGTTTACTTTCTTTTCTGATTTTTCATTAAAAGCTAATCACACAAGTTGGGATGTCTAAAACGGTGTTGAGGGTGAACTATAAAATGTATTTTTAAAGAGTGTCTAGTACTCCCACTTGTCTTTTTCAACTTGTGTCATCTCTCAGCTTTGTCATTCATGTTGTCAGATAAGATGAAGGGTACCCACAGGAAATAGATTGTAGAAAATTTTAACTTTGTTGACCCCTGATTATTATTATTATTGTTATCCTGTCTCAGTTGTCTTCTGTCTCGCCTTTCTCTCCTTACTCCTTTGTCTGCCTGGTTGCCAGGAAACTATTATAATGAACATTTTCCTTGGGATCTATTTCAGTATCACAGTTCTTTTTGTATTACTCTCTTTGTTTACAGGGTGACAGCTGTCCATTCCGTCACTGTGAAGCTGCACTAGGAAATGAAACTGTTTGCACATTATGGCAAGAAGGGCGCTGTTTTCGACAAGTGTGCAGGTTCAGGCACATGGAGATTGATGTAAGTTTTGAATTTGTATTACAACAGGTAGTCTGGTGCATTGATGGGCCATTTAAAAATATAAGGGGAAAATGACATTTTATATAACTTGTGAGTTAAATTTCTAGGAACGATCCAATGAAATTTCTGTCATTACAATGCTCACTTAATATCTACATGTTATGGAGTATGAATTGGTATTGTTTTTTTGGAAGGCAGTTTGGTACTATATCTAATCCAGCCCTTCTCATCCTGCTTGGTCTTGGATGCTCATTCTGGTCAGACTGTCCATGAGTATACTCTCCTCAACCTGCATTAGGATTCCTTCTGCACAGAAGTTTTGCTCACCTTGCTCATCCTACTCAGACTCCAGTGTAAAAACTATGTACATTTGGGGAGTATTTTCATTTCTATGTTTATTTTCAAACAATCTCAAACTTAAAAGTTGCAATTACATTATAAAACTTTTATTTCCAGATATTTAGGAGTAAATTACTGACATTCCCTGTCACCTCTAGATACTTTCATGAGTATTTCCTACAAACAAGGACATTCTTCTATATAACCATAAAAAAACCTTCAAAATTAGAAAATTAACATTGATATATTACCTTCATTTAATTCTCAGATCTGACTCGAGTTTTGCCATTGTACCGGTAATGTTCCTTATTGTAGAAGGAGTGTCTAGAATCAAGTGTTGCCTGCAGTTGTCATGACTCACAGTCACCTCCAGTCTGGATCACTTAGACTTTGCTTACCTTTCATTGGTGTTGACACTTCTGGTAGTTATAGGTCAGTTATTTGGTAGAGTGTTACTCACTTTGGATAAGTCTGATACAGATTTCCTCATGACTAAATTCAGGTGTTGTATCTTTGGCAGGAATATCACACAGGTGATATTCTTCTGTGTGATAATGGCATGCACACAATTGCATGCAATTATTAAATGGCATACAATTTTAATTATCCCATTACTGCTGATGTTAACTTTGATTGTATCATTAAGGTGTATGTATATACCAGATTGCTTCACTATAAAGGTTTTATTTTTGTAGTATTTTGGAGAGAGGTACTTTGAGACCCTGTAATTATCCCATTTCTCATCAAACTTTCAGTATTTTTCAGTGATTTATATCCCAGTATTATATCCCAGCCTCTTCCTTCCTCTCAGGTTCTGGCACCGTATATGAAACTTCTTTTCCACAGGGACATTTGTATTTGTATTTGTGCGAACTCATGGTTTCCCATTCTATTCAGTGTGTTATACTCCATTACTGTCTTGTATTTTATCCTCAGATAGACCTAGATTTGGACAGTAAGAGCCCTTCAAGCTGGCTTTTGTGTCCTTTAGATGTTTCCATCATTCTTTGAATATCTCTTTGCTTTCTGGTGTAACAAGATTTTCTAGGTTCACCCTGTACTTTTCCTTCCCTGGCCTTGGAATCAACCATATCTAAGGAGCTCTGGTTACTTTTAGTGAAAAATAGAATATAGAAATAAAATTTGAGTGTTACTCCTTGAGTGTTGCTGTTCCCAGGCCTACAATGGACAGAAAAAGGGAATTTGTAAATGTGTATACACATACACATTTACATCATTATTTATTACTGTATATTCATGTGTTGAAAATCATGAGTTCATCCCTGGCCGGTGTGGCTCAGTTGGTTGGAGTGTCATTCTGTAACTGAAGGGTCGCAGGTTCAATCCTCAAATGGTGCACATACCTAGGTTGTGGTTTCAATCCCTAGTCCGGGGGCGTACAGGAGGCAACTTATCGATGATTCTCACATTGATGTTTCTCTCTCTTCCTTCCCCTCTCTCTAAAAGCAATGAAAAAATGTCCTCAGGTGAGGATTTAAAAAAAAAAGAAAGTTGTGAGTTCACGTAGATACCTCCAATTCACCAACACTACAGGTGCCATCTTTCTTATACTTGTAACTCTCTTCTCTAAGTGAGAAACTTGGTTCCCATTGTCCTTATATTACTTATTTGGTCAGTTGCCTAGTTATGTAAATCAGTATTATATCCCAGCCTCTTCCTTTCTTTCAGGTTCTAACATCACACAAGAGGCTGCTTTTCCACAGGGACCTCTTTCTTGCCTTATTTTGGTGCTATCACCCTGTACCAGGCCTCCCCCCATGTCACTGTGAGGACTCCTTCCTTATCCTGGTTGGACCTCAACCTCCTACTCAGGAGCCCTCTGTCCCCTATGGATGCTATTTTCACACCTTTGGGTTCTGATACTCTGTGTTGGGCAGCCCTCCCATGTGAGGTGCTCATTTTTCTCACCTTATTCATTCTCTGACTCTGTACCAGGTTCCCACTCAGGAAGATCCAGCCCTTCTCATCCTGCTTGGTCTTGGATGCTCATTCTGGGCAGACTGTCCATGAGTGTATACTCATGTATACACTCATGAGTATATACCCTCCTCAACCTACATTAGGATTCCTTCACAGACATCTTGCCCGCCTTGCTCACCCTGCTCAGACTCTAACACTCTGCCGGGCCGTCCTCCTATGCAAGAATGTCATACTAACTCCTCAGGGTCTGACACCCTATGCCAGTCCCACCTTGTCAAATAGATCCTTCCCTTTCCCAGCATGAATGCCTCCCTCTCTCAGCCTCACCTAATGACTTTGGACTGAATTGTTGGAGAGGGTGGGGTAGGAAGGAAGAGACTAAATATGCAGTTTATATGCCTGGGCTCATACAGTTACTCTGGTTCCAGATTTATAGTCTCTTAACTGTCTTCTCTGCTTCTTCCAAATAGGGAATTCACTAAAATTCACAGAAAGGTATATATATACTCTGTAACTTTTGAAAAGTCATGTTATAACATTGCTGGCAAAGTGTAAATTGGCACAACTCCTTAGAAAAGTGTGTCGGGTCTCTAACCAACTAAGCTACCTGGCCAGGGCTGTGTCAGGGTCTCTAAGATCTATATTTAGAGATTCTTTAGAAGAACTCATGGGACTCAGTATGCAATTGTATTCCTGGCTAAGATTTATTACAGTGATAGAGTAAGGATACACTGTCTAATCATAAGAGAGAAGGACAAGCAGAGTTTGGAGGAATCCATATGTGGTTTCTTTACTATCTCTCCCTCCCATGCGAGGTCACACAGAGCAGACACGTCCCCCAGCCATGAAAATGCATCCCCAGCCATGAAAATGTATCAGTGTGGTGTGATGTTTCTATGCAGGGAAGCCCATGAGAGGCCTAAAGTTTTTATTAGTGTGGTTTGCATAGGCACCTTCTTCCTAATACATACCAAGCTCCAGACTCCCAGAAGGATAACAGGTTCAGCATAAGCCATATTTGCACAGATAGTCTAGGCACATTCTGAGTGCCAAGTTTCCACATGCCAGCCAAGGGCCAATCTTGTAAGCCAACTGTGCAAAGATAGCAGTTTTAAGGCTGCTCTATCAGCTCTTTTCTGCACAGAGGCTTATTTGGTTGCATCTTACAAAGGTACTATCATACCTGTGCCTCATGTGTGCAAAGTGAGATAGATGCAGAATGACTCTTTGTAGCATAATTTGTGATGGGAAAATGCATGAAATAATGAACCTTTATTTAAAATAAATTTTACCACATCCAGTGGTATGCTGGGCAGCTGTTCACAAAAAAATTTTAAAGGGAAAATTATTTAAATTGATATGGAAGGATCAGGAGATATCATCAGTACAGTAGTAAGGGCCAGCAATTCCACTTCTGGGAACAGCCTAAGAATCCTGAAACACCAGTTCAAAAGAATATACGCACTCCTATGTTCATAGCAGCGCTATTTACAATAGCCAAGATTTGGAAACTGCCTAAGTGTGCATCAGTAGATGGGTGGATAAAAAAAAAAAACGGTGGTACATCTACATAGTGGGATACTACATGGCAGTAAAAAAGAAGGAATTCTTTCTTTTGATAGCATGGATGGAACTGGAAACTATTATGCTAAGTGAAATAAGCCAATGGATAAAAGACAAATACCACATGATCTCACTTATAAGTAGAATCTAATGAACAAAATAAACTAACAAGCAAAAATAGAATTAGAAATAAGGAACAGACTGACAGCTGTAAGAGAGAGGGGTGGGTATAGGTGGGGACTGGCTGAAAGAAGGTGAAGGGATTATCATACTATTTTGTGTATAATGCACACATTTTTACCCATAATTTTGAGGGGAAAAATAAGGATGCGCACTATATAGTATGAAGGATATACATTTTACCTGAGCGGCACCAAGATGTAGGTGTGCACTATACATAGTAGTGCATTATACATGGCAAAATACGGTTGTCCAAGAACATACATTCATGACCCAGGGACAAAATTGGGACCCCAGGAACAGTAAGGAGCCTTTTACTATAAACTCCTTCATATGAAGTCAATTTTTGTTATTTGTTGGCTCCGTGTTTGTAAATTTATCTACTTGCTAAAATTTATTTGTAACCCCCAAATCAATACTTGCTTTCATGGTTATTCACAGACATGTGCAGATCACTGAAAAATTTGAGTCTCCTAAATCACCTAATGTACACACTTCCAACTGAGATCAAACAAGGCAATTCTCTGCCTTTTGTTTCAGTTCTCATAGTGTAAACAGGTGTCCTTTTTGTGGCCTATTTCAGTGCCTTGGGGGGGGGTGTGTGGTATTTTTTGTGCTTTTTTTATTGGTGATTTTCTTGTTTGAAATGGCCCCTAAGGGTAGTGCTGTGCACAGGAAAGAAAATACATGTAATAAAGTGTCATTCAAGTGTGAGTTATAGTGCTGTTGGCCTTGAGTTCATTCAGTGTTAATGAATAAATGGTATATTGCGTATTGAGTAAGGTGTCTTTAGACACAAACGCACATAAAACAAGATCGTATGTTGATCAGTTGGTAAAAAATATTGTGACCAGAAGCTTAATTCTCTTATACCTTTGGTTTATGTGCTGTATTACCTATTTAAATTTAAGCAATGTTGGAGATTATTACTATGGTGGATGTATTGCTGAATGAAAAATGTACAGAATTGTATGAAATACTTTTTTTTAAATGTACATGTACACATTTACATTCTTTAAAAAATTCTATATCAAAATAAGTGATACTTTTGGGGTAATAGCATTACAGGCATTTATTTCTATTTTTCCAAGCCATCTTTATTGTTTGTGTATTACTTTTCATTTGGAAGCAAAATCCAGTAAGTCTATTAAACAGGTCATGTGTTATGTGACTCTTGTATATGGAGGACACTGAAAAAGTCATCCAGTCTTGGCTGGTGTGGCTCAGAGAATTGAGCGCTGGCCTGCAAACCAGGGGTTCACCAGTTCGATTACTGGTCAGGACATATGCTTGGGTTGCAGGCCACATCCCTGGTAGGGGGTGCATAAGTGGCAACCACACATTGATGTTTCTCTCCCTCTCTTTCTCCCTTCCCCTGTCTCTAAAAATAAGTAAATAAAATATTTAAAAATAATAAATAAAACAAAATGAAGTCATCTAGTAATTGGAAAATTTTTTCGTGGAAAGGAGTAAAAACTTAAACACAGACTTAGGAACAAGGAAGATTGGCATTAGTCTCTACCTTGAGGAAGGAAGAATTGAGAAATTACTGTTATTCCTATCTTTTAAAAAGTGATAGCTATTATACCTACCTTTTGAGTGTGTCAGGAAACTAACAAGTTTTATTCAAAGGTAAAGATACTTTTAAAATATAGATTAAGCCGTAGCTGGTGTGGCTCAGTGGATTGCGCACCAGCCTGTGAAAGGTTTGCTGTTTAGATTCCCAGTCAGGGCACATGCCTGGGTTGGGGGCCAGGGCCCCAGTTAGGGGGTGCACGAGAGGCAACCACACATTGAAGAAATCTCCCTTTCTTTCTCCCTCCCTTCCCCTCTCTCTAAAAATAAATAAATATATCTTTTTAAAATTTTTTTCATTTGTTTTTTTTTTCCGGAAAATTACTCTAGTAGCGCTTACTTAACTTTAACTTCATTTGAAACAATTTTGTTAGATTGTATTGTGACAGCTGTGAATATCAGTGTGCATTTTTTTAAAGTAAAATTGGTGAATTTTTGTGTAGCTATTTTAATACTGGAAATGAAAGAAAATAAGCAACATTTTTGGCATATTATGCTTTATTATTTCAAGAAAGGTAAAAACGTAACCAAAATGAAAAAAAAATGTGCAGCGTACAGAAAAGGCGCTATGATGGATTGAATGTGTCAAAGAGTGGTTTGCAAAGTTTCATACTGGAGATCTCTCACAGGATGGTGCTCCATGGTCCAGTAGACCAGTTGAGGTTGATAGTGATCAAATCGAGACATTAATTGAGAACAATCAATGTTATACCATGCAAGATAGCCTATACACTCAAAATATTTAAATAAGTTATTGGTGAAGATGAGAAATGTGTCTTGTTTTACAGAAAAAAACCATACAGACTTTTTGGCTAACCCAATACTTTACATTTCAGTTACAAGTATATGGGACTGCATGATTCTTCTACATTCCTACCAACACAGTGTGTTATCAAATTATTAGTCTGTCAGAGTAGTAGACTTTGATCTTTGCCCTTTTTTATACATTTAAGGCCTTTTTGTAATGGCTGTTGTGTGTCTGTTTCTTTCCTCCATATTTTAAAATTTCTGTAGTAATGCTGCCATTCCTTTCTTGAATTTTAAACCTTAGATTACTTGTTATGATGAGAGGTCCATCATAATGCAAGGTTATTAATCAGAGGTTAGTTAATTTTCAGAAAAGCTTATCAGGTCTTTTTTTCCTTTATTGAACTATTTATTAAAGTAGATATAGAAATATGCTTGAAGAATTTTCACAAAATGATATAGAAGGAACGATATACTTACTTGCACCTAGATCGAGAAATAGAACATTTCCAACACTGCCTTCCCACTTCATTGTTGTTAATCGTACTCCCCAAACTAATTGCCATCCTGACAACTATACTCTTTTTCCATAAAGAAATTTTGCTTGTTTTGGTCTTTGCACAAATGGCATTATGTAGTCTGTGCTCTCTTGTGCTGGCTTCTTTCACTCTGCATCTGTTAAGTGTAGCAAAGTCTGGGATAATATACTATTATATGAAGATACTACGATGTATTTTCCCATTCTAGTGTTGATGTACATTTAGGTTGGTTCCACTTTGGAGTAATTACAAATAGTATTGCTTTGAACATTCTTTATATGCATCTAATTTATATACTAGAACTGATGTATGTATTTCTGTTGGACATAGATCACCATTATCTATCAGTTTATTCTAAATATGCAGGTATCCTTTTTTTTCCTCATTCCCCTTCATAAAAGTGAGGTAGCTTGAGAAGGAAAGAGACCATCCTCAGTGTGTTGCCTTGTGCCTTGCTTTGAGAAGTCACAATGGGAATAATTTTCTCCAAGTCTTGAACTTTCAGCTTCAAATAACAACTGTACTTTAGTCCTATGTGCTAAGTTCTTTGTACATTTAATGTTTCACTTAATCCTTATAAGAAATCAAAAGATAGTCATGGTTATAGCTGAGGAAAGTGAGACTTAGAGGCAAAAACATTGTCCAACATTACATGACCAATTCAGTAGTATAGTAAAGGTTCAAACCTTTTTGTCTTAGATTCCATAATCTTAACTAATAGAGTATCCTGTGTCTCAGAATTAAGTGTAGATTTCCAGGTGCAGATTAGAGTTCCAGGATGAGGACAAGGAGAAAAGAGGAGTAAAAAAAAAAAGCCACTCTAATCTACTTCCTTTTATCTCTTGATCATCCTCAGTGGAGTTTGTGGCTTTCAGCAACCCTTCTTCCTCCTGCTCAAAATCACTTCACATGGTTCAGATTTTTGAATACCATATGTGAACTTTGTCAAGAAAACAAATGACCAAATTAATACAGGTCACACTTCATTTTTTATTTGAAAACAGTATGTTTTTCCTTCTTACAGAAAAAACGCAGTGAGATTCCTTGTTACTGGGAAAATCAACCAATGGGATGTCAAAAACTAAACTGCGCTTTCCATCACAACAGAGGACGTTACGTTGATGGCCTTTTTCTACCTCCAAGCAAAAGTGAGATGTTTTTAATTTTAAAAGAATAGTTACTATATAATGGAACACCTATGCACACTGTACAAAGTACTTGATGTACTTGCCTTCTTTTACTATTGTGAGAAATGGTACTATTTCCACTTTATACTTTACAGATGAACTTTATTAAGGTTAAGTGATTTGTACACAGTTACAAATCAGTAAGTAGCAGAGTTGTAATCAGAACTCTTTCCAAAGCCATGTTGCCTCAAGTGTTTAGGTTACTATAGCTTACTTCATTCCCATTTTCTTGTCAGACTTGTAGAGGTTTTTGAAAGAAACTTGATTCTCTGGGCCAGGGTTTGGCAAATCATGTTCCTCCAGCTGTTTTATAAAATAAAGTTTTATTGGAAGGAAACCATGTCCATGCATTTTCATATTTTCTGTGGCCAAGTTTTGTGCTCCTGTTGCAAGACTGCGTAGTTGAGACAGATCTACAATGCCTGTAATGTTTGCTATCCAGCCTTTTACAGACAAAGTTTGCTAATCCTGCTGTAGACTAATCTAAAATAAAACTTAATGCTCTACCAAAAGCTAGTATTTATTTGCAAAGTCACTCACTCTTAAAGTATTTTCCTAGTGGAATGATTAGCCATTTAAAAGCCATGTCAGCTATGTGATTAAAATTTGATGGCTACATATTTTCACCTTTATGAGAGGGGGAAGAGTAGACTCACTTCCTTCTGGTTTGGCTCAAAAAATGTTACCTACTATCTCTTAAAAGCTACTTAGTGCTGCGGAAAAAGCCTATAATTACAATATTAAAATAATCATGTTTATAATTTACAGTCACTATGCATCTAGCTTTCTATTTATTCTAGGTTTTGAGTGCCCACTTTGAGTGTGTTTACATACAGTGAAGCATTAACTAAAAACCACATTTTCTCTCCTTGGAAGTTTAGAACCTAATTGGGAACACGGGGGAGTTAAGTAAAAAGATGTAAGTGCTTGTAAGGAAAATATACCAGATTATTATAGGTGGTCAGGGATTTTTGTTGAATTAGGAGTACACCTTCTGTTTTTAATTTATCACTAAACTTTGTATGTCTAGCTGTGTTGCCTGCTGTGCCTGAGGCACTAGAAGAGGAAGTGAAGGCTTGCCAGCTCACAGTTCAACAGAATAAATTGTCTGTCCAGTCTAATCCCTCTCCTCAGATGCGAAGTGTAATGAAAGTAGAAAGTTCAGAAAATGTTCCTAGCCCCACGCATCCACCAGTTGTAATCAATGCTGCAGATGATGATGAGGATGATGATGGTAAGCTTTAGTTCTTTAAGGCAAATAAATGTTTGGGGGCACTTTGTGAATTAGACAGAATCAGGATTAAAACTCTAGGCCTGTTTTTAATTGTACATTTGCCTTAAATATTAATATAGATCAGTTCTCTGAGGAAGGTGATGAAACCAAAACACCTACCCTGCAACCAACTGCCGAAGTTCATAATGGATTACGAGTAGCATCTGCCCGGAAACCTGGGGTCAATTTAAAACAAGGTAAGAAGTGGCTGTATTGATGCTGGCTCCCACTCATAACTCTTAACAGCACTATTGAATGTGTCCAAACTGTTTTAAATACCTTTGAAATTTAGTTGATGATCACCGCTACTTCCCCTTTCTCTACCCCTTTCTAAGTTATATATATATACTTTTTCTTATTTATTTAGAAAACACCTAGATACCTGCTATATACAAATAAAATGCAAAGGTGAAAAAGGTGCTAGTTCCTCATGTGATTTGATTTCTCTTTGCATTTTTCAGGTGAATGTTTGAACTTTGGAATAAAAACTCTTGAGGAAATTAAGTCAAAGAAAATGAAGGAAAAATCCAAGAAGCAAGGTGGTAAGTTATCAGTTTTGACCAGATCATTGAACATTGCTAGAGAAGAATAATTAGGACCCTTCCAATAATAAGGACCCTTGGCAACAGCCAAAATGAGTTTGCCTACTCTTCTTGGTTTGAAGTAAAACACAGACTTACTTAAATCATGGTTTCATTGTAACTGTTTCAGTCTCTGATTATTCACAGCTAAGCACTGCAGTTAAGAAACGCAAAAGAACCCTGTCTGGCTAGCTCAATTTGTTAGAACCTCATCTAGATATGGCAGGGTTGCAGGTTCGTAGTCAGGGTGTATACAAGAAACACCAGTGAATGCATATAAATAAGTGGAACAACAAGCAATGTTTCTCTCTATCCCTTCCTCTCTCTTTCTAAAATCAATAAATAAAATGGTAAAAAAGAACCCATAAGAACTCATTTATCTTGAGAAATAAAGTATATTTAAAAAGGAAATACTTTATTTTGTAGTAGATGAATTCATCTCAAGAGCTGCTAGGACTTTCTTCTGGAGCTTGCCTCAGCCTGGTTGATTCATATGTTTCCAACCCTAAAAACTACAGTGTGAAAATAGTAACATTTAGAACGAATGGTTGGTTCTAAGTACCCTCTTGATAAAGCTTTTTCTACAGGAACCTTGGAATTGTGTTTTGCATGTAATTGAATATAGGTGAAAAAGATTGAATTGGCACACCTGATAGCTGGTGTGCTTCTGAGATTAACTTTAAAACAGTGTTAGCCTTGTTGGTAAATAAAAGCAGGTTGAGTGCCTTATGATTTGTTTACATATTGAGCCCAAGGAAGATAAGAAGTACGATTATCTCCCCTTCTCCCACCACCCCATGTCACTGTAGGCAAATAGATAGAAAGAGACTGATTGGTTGTAGTCGTCCAGTGGTTTATATTGGACTTACCTGGTCACAAATCAGATTTCTTAACTTATGATAACTTTATTTTCCATAAGTTATATGCTCTTTTTTGACCTGCTTTATTCAGAAGGTTCTTCAGGAGCTTCCAGTCTTCTACTCCAACCTCAGACCATTCCAGGTCCTGAAAAAGAGAATGTCCGGACTGTGGTGAGGACAGTAACTCTGTCCAACAAACAAGGTGAGGTATAGGCAGGCCATAGAGTTGTCAGGCTATGAATTAAAACTGGGAGAGCAAAATTTCTGTGTGTATTTTACCTTTGATGGAATTTCAGTAGGAGTTCAGTATGTCCATTTGATAGAAGGATGAAAAGGAAAGTTAGTACATTTGACTCTGCTATTAAAAGGGTCGAATTCTTATGCAGTTCTGACATTTATGTATATTTAATTTTTAGGCTTACTCTTTATTTGTATCCACTCAACAAATTTATTGACTTCCCATTGTGGGTAACACAGTCATGTTATTTAAGTTATAGAAATATTTTCTTTAATAGTTTTAAATCTAGTAGGGAATATAACACAAGTAATTCTAATATGCAGAGACATTTAAATGTTTGTACCATTCAAACAACAAAATCAGAAGAGCTCACTTCTGGAGTGAACAAAGAAGGTTATAGGAGAGTTAATTAGCAGTGGGGTATGATTTTTCGGTTTTTTAACATGAAAAAAGGAAGTGAACAAGCAGAAGTATGGTTGAATTTATACTCATGAGTTTATATGGTTAGAAAACAACTTGTCTTTGTATACTTGGTTACTATTAATAATTAGGACTGTACTGATACTTCTCTTTGGGCTGTGCATTTGGCTGTTTAAATTATTTAACATTCTTTTAATGTGATAGTCTTCATTAAGATAGATCTGATTTGCAGTAGACTAGGTAACTTATGTTAATATCAACACATACTTTGTACCTATTAGTAATTACTGAATACAGAAAAGTTTTCTAATGGTAGAGAAATTCTGTTTTTGTCATTTCAGGAGAAGAACCCTTGGTAAAATTGAGTCTCACCGAGAGACTAGGGAAAAGAAAAATTTCAGTAGGTGAGATACATTTTGTGCATATCTTTTGTTTTCTGCTTGTTTGGTCATTAATGTGATACCTTCATATTATTCTCTTTATATAAGTGCCTTGTCATACTGATTTGTGGTCTGTCTGTATGTATTCTTGACTGAAAGCACATTTAAAAGTTTTTCATGTTTTTCATATGTGCATTATACCTTTTATTGAAGTCATAGAAATATATAGTGTTACAAATTAATATGATTATGGCCAACTTTTTAGAAGATGCTAGGTTTAAAAAACAGTAAAGAATATCTCTTTCTATGGACAAAATGAAATTTGAGCTTTTGGAGCGAAAAAAGTATCCAGTTAATATAAATTCAGTCTCTGAATTCATTAATGCTAGTTGATATTTAGCGGAGTATTTACTGTATTACAGAATTGTTGAGTACCTACTCTAATGTGTCTGTCTCAAAGAATTATTTTTGAACCCTGGTGGGTGTGGTTCAGTTGGTTGGCATCATCCCGCAAACCAAAAAGTCATGGGTTCGATTCCTAGGCAGGGCGCATGCCTGTATTATGGGTTCGGGGAGTGTGCAAAAGGCAACTGATTGATGTTTCTCACATCAATGTTTCTCTCTCCTCCCTTCCTTCTTTCTCTGGAATCAATAAAAGAGAAAAAAGAAAAATAACCTAGCAAAAGATACCATTTACTTAAAAAAAAAAAAAAAAAAAGCCCTGGCTGGTATGGCTCAGTGGATTGAATGCTGGCCTGCAATCTGAAAGGTTGCCGGTTTGTTTCCTAGTCAGGGCACATGCCTAGGTCGTGGGCCAGGTCCCCAGCTGGTGGAGTGTGAGAGGCATCAGTGTTTCCCTCTTCTTCTCCCTCCCTTCCCCTCTCTAAAATAAATAAATTTAAAAAAATTATTTTGAAAGTCTCCTTTGACTTCAGAGAATCCTTCATACTCTTTTAAAATGTACTTGCAAATATGAAATCCTGTCTGTTTGGGATTTTCTTTGACACCATTCTGATTCCTTGAGAAATTTTAGGTAAAAAATACAGAAATAAGCTATTTTAATATCAGCATATATATAAACTTTGTGAATTTTGGTTTCATAATTATAAATTAAATTATAAATTAGAGTCAAGTTTTTAATGGGACCCTACAACGAGTATACCTTCAGTTAAGCAGTCCAAAAAAACAGTTAACTCGTGATGTGTAAACAACTTGTATTGAACAATGTAATGTAATAAAGCAGGAGTTAGGAAACTTTGTTCAGGTCTTCGTTCTATCACTAATTGGTGCCTTCGTTAAGATACAGAAGCATTTATAACCTTAGATTTCTTATCTGGAGTTGAAGAGGAGGTCTTTGGCCTTCAGAGTCTTTGTGTCACAGAAAAATTTTAAATTTTGTGGTTTTTTTGTCATCTTCCTAATCATTTCTGATGCATTAAACCGCAAGTTTACATAGGATTCAGCTAATGGCCAGCTAAGAATTTTTTTGTATATGAAGGGGTTTTTTCTTTTCATGTTCCTAATTCAGAATTTCAGCCTTAACCAGGATTTATAATCCTCCATTTGTAATTTTAGTCAGTTATTTGGTAAGTTTTAAGTTGTGCCTTCTAATTTTTTGTCCCTTATTTTACCTCTTCTTTTTGGGACATTGAGTTCTAAAGAAGCTAGTGAATAAACACACCATATAAATGTAGAAAGCTTACAGAAGTACTCTACTAGGGGGAACCCCCCAAAATGGAATTTATTTATAAAAAATTGTGTATTTATTCTTACATGTTTAAACTCTGGTAACCTTCAGAGTACTCTGCATTTGATGCCATACACCTATCGAGACATTTTTCCCACTGCTCAAAACAGTTTTTGAACTCATCGGCTTTGATGCCTTTTAGTACTTCTGTTTGTTTCACCTGTTCCACGTGGGTAAAACATTTCCCTTTGACCACTTTTTCTATCTAGGAAAACAGGAAGTCATTCAGGATGAGACTGGGTCAATAAGGAGGGTGGGGCACGGTGGTCATGCCATTTTTGGTCAAAAACTGCCGAGCATTCAGTACTGTGTGAACAGGCATGCTCGTAAATCGCCCATTATGAAATGAGCAGCACGTTGAAAGAGTCTTCCAAAAAACTTACTTAGGCTGAATGCAGCCTCTCACAACAACACCTGCTGACAAACTGATAGAGGTAGGTTCCTAAACACTCACTAGCAGGGGAAGCCTGTACTAGTGAAGGCCCACTCTCCAGAAGATAATTCCAGGGTTTTTTTGTGTCCCCCACTGTTATGTTGTCTGGTTTTGCTTGTATTTCTTAACCTTGCTGAAGGCTGACTTGAACTCTGAAACTAAGTTCCCCCTGTTTGTAGGTGGTGACAGTGATCCTCCATTAAAGCGTAGCCTTGCTCAGAGGCTAGGGAAAAAAGTCGATGCTTCAGAAACTGACAAAACACCAAAGAAAGGTACCTTTGTTGTAATGTACTTTGTGTGTGTGTGTGATTCTGACACTTGTTTCCTGTTATGTTAACAGGTATAGTTTGTTATTGTTTTTGTTCTGGTATACATTTTATTATTCATTCAATAAACATTCCAGTGCTTCCTCTTTTAGATTCTACATAACTACCATTGGATAAAATAAACACTATCACAGTCCTCATGAGCTGACAGCATAATGGCAGATAGAAATACTTCTATGTACTGTGATAAACTCTGTGAGAGGAAGAGTATATGGTGGTGTGGAAGCATAAAGTTTGCAGCCAGATTTTCTTACTCCTTGATTATCAATTATAATTAAAGATTTTCATAACTAAAGAACATATTTCAAATAGATTTAGGGATGCCAATAAGATTTTAGGAGGTTGCTAACGAAATTATTTTACTAAGTTAAGTAGTTTTTGCTTTTCAAATCTAAAGACACTTTCTCTAAAGTTCTACAGAGTGCTCTAGGGAATTAATTCGTGATTCACATAGAGAAAGTTTTAAGACTTGAAGACATTTTTTAAAAAGCATTCACATTAGAAGATAAGTATAAGCCTAATCTGTGACCTTTGAAAAAGATATTTGACCTATAAAAAGTCTGTTCAACTTTTGTTTTTTGGGTTTTGTTTTGTTTGTGTTTTTTTTCACAGTTCAAGTTTCTAAGTCTCTAAAGGAACGATTAGGTATGTCAGCTGGTGTGAACAGTGAAGAGGCAGCAGGTAGGTAAACCCTAAGACCAGTTTCTGGTATCTTTTTTCTTGCTATAAAATCTTTACCCTTTATCCTGTTTACCTGTTGAGTTAGCTTGTGTTTTCTGTTTTTTTTGTGGTTTTCTTGGTTTAGTTAATTGATTGCTCACTGGTATGAATTCTCTCTTTGTTCTTAAAGATGGCATAATGAGCCCTGGCTGGTGTGGCTCAGTGGATTGAGTGTGGCCTGTGAACCAAAGGGTCACCAGTTCAGTTCCCGGTCAGGGCACATGCCTAGGTTGTGGGCCAGGTCCCAGTTGGGAGCTTGCAAGAGGCAACCACACATTGATGGTTCTCTCCCTCTCTTTCTCCTTCCCTTCCCCTTCAGAGGCATGTGCCCTGACTGGGAACAGGCCCACACCTGTGGCTTCTCCTTTTCCCATACTATTTTTAACCTCCTCCTGTCTAGTTTGTACCTACAATTTATGCTTCTTATTCCCTGTACTTTTTCCCCCATTCTCCCCCTCCCCCAATCATAACCCTCCATGTGTTCTCCATTTCTGTGATTCTGTTCCTGTTCTAGTGGTTTGCTTAGTTCTTGGTCATTGTTTTTCTTAGGTTTAGTTGTTGATAGTTGTGATTTTGTTATCATTTTACTGTTCATATTATTGATCTTTTCTTAGATAATCCCTTTAACATTTCATATATTAAGGGCTTGGTGATGATGAACTCCTTTAACTTGACCTTATCTGGGAAGCACTTTATCTACCCTCCCATTCTAAATGATAGCTTTGTTGGATAGAGTCATCTTGGATGTAGGTCCTTGCCTTTCATGACTTCAAATACTTCTTTCCAGCCCCTTCTGGTCTGCAAGGTTTCTTTTGAGAAATCAGCTGATAGCCTTATGGGAACTCCTTTGTAGGTAACTGTCTCTTTTTTTTCTTGATGATCTTAAGATTCTCTCCTCTTTAATCTTGGGTGATGTAATTATGATGTGCTTGGTGTGTTCTTCCTTGGGTCCAGCTTCTTTGGGACTCTCTGAGCTTCCTGGACTTCTGGGTCTATTTCCTTTGCAAGAATGGGGACACTCTCCTTCATTATTTGTTCAAATAAGTTTTCAATTTCTTGCTCTTCCTCTTCTTCTTCTGGCACTCCTATGATTCACGTGTTGGAACATTTAAAGTTGTCCTGGAGGTTCCTAAACCTCTTTTCATTTTTTTTTTTTTGAGTTCTTGTTTCTTCATTCTGTTCCAGTTGAATGTTTATTTTTTCTTTCTGGTCCAAATCATTGATCTGAGTGCCGGTTTCCTTCCCTTTTCTGTTGGCTCCCTGTACATTTTCACTTTTCATAGCCTTCACTTCTTCCTCTATTTTGCATCTGTACTCAATCATTTCTGTGAGGTTGGCCATCTCCTTGTCACTTAGTCTTTTTCTGGAGCTTTGATCTATTCTTTCATTTGAGCCATATTTCTTTCTCTCAGTGCACCTGTTACACTGTAAGGGGTGGAGCCTTAGGTATTCACCAGGGCAGGGCAACCAACATCACTGTGTGGTGATGCTGTGTGTGAGGGAGGGGTCAGAGACCGTACAATGCTTGGCTCTTGCCTGCTTTCAGTCACTTCCCTCTCTACCCACAAGTAAATTGGACCCCTCTGGTGCTAATTTTTGGTGGGTGGTTTTATGTACATTTTATGTACCTTGTGGGTCTCTCCAGTGAACTCTCCTGTGAGGATGGGAGTTTCTCCTGCCACCACAGCCCCCACAGATTTTTACAGCCAGAGGTTTTGAGGCTTTATTTCCCCACCTGGAACCCTGGTTTGTACGGTCTGTCTCACCCCTCAGTTGTTCCTCCTGGCTTATCTAAACACAAATGTGGGACTGCCCATCTGTCAGCTATTGTCTTGCCAGTTCTTTCTGCCACCTTGCCCCGTATCCTCTGCCCTGGCTGCCCATTTCCACACCGCCTACCAGTGTGGATGAATGTTTTTTCTTTAATTGCTTTGTTGTTGGACTTCCATACAGTTTGATTTTCTGACAGTCTGGTTGTTTTTTGTTTTTAAATTTGTTGTTCTTTTGGTTATGCAAGGAAGCAAAGCGTATCTACCTACACCTCTAGGAGTCCTTTTTTCTTTTTTCTTTTTTGACAACCATCTTTATTTTTATTTTTATATCTTTTTTAAAAAATTAAGTTCTTTATTTTTTTAAGGTTTTATTTACTTTTAGATAGGAAGGGAAGGAGAAAGAGGGAGAGAAATATCAATGTGTGGTTGCTTCTTGCACACCTCCAACTGGGGGCCTGGCCTGCAACCCAGGCATGTGCCCTGACTGGGAATCGAACCAGCGACCCTTTGGTTTGCAGCCAGCGCTCAATCCATTCAGCTACACCAGCCAGGTTGACAACCATCTTTGTTGAGAGGACAATTTGTACAGAAATTTTTGGTTAGAATTAATATCAGCATATTACAATATAAACATCTGTCCTGAAAATAATGTTGACATTATTTATAGCAATGATAATTCTTTGATAATTACCTTGCAATTTTGAAGGACCTTAAAACCTAGGTTCTTGATCTTGCCTAAAATTAAGAATGAAGTATAACATAATTCCTCCTATACCTCACCCTCCTGCAATCAATCATACCGTACCAATGAGAATAGCAGCAAGTTATCCAGTATTACAGTGTTAATTTAGTTCTGGAAAAGACCATCACACTGTAGCCTCGGTTTCAACGTAGACCATCTTATGTACATGTGAATTGAACCCCTTGAGTTGTGCACCATGGCAGGCTGGACATCTCTTTCTTCCAGGGAAGCAAGCCTCAAGCTGCTTACATTGTGATTGGGAACCAGACCCAAGTTCCTGTGGATGTCAAGCAGCTTCGTGTATATTATCTCATGAAATGCTTACAACCACTCCTGGGCTCTGGTTGGAGGGATGGTAGCTTAGAAGGAACTGGAGTGGTACAGGGAGAGACTGGGTAGTAAGGCTTGCAGGTGAGCGCCATTTTTTTTTTTTCTCCCATGCACACCCAACTGATACCATTGTTTCTGTGTTCTGGAATTCTTATTAGATGTTGGAGCTTTTTTTTCTTTAGACTTGTTTTTTAAACATTTTATTTATTTATCTTTTATTTATTTATCTTTAGAGGGGAAGGGAAGGAGAGGGGGAGAGAAATATCAATGTATGGTTGCCTCTCGTGCATCCCCTGCCAGGAACTGGCCCGCAACCCAGGCATGTGCCCTGACTGGGAATCGAACCACAATCCTTTGATCTGCAGGCCCGTGCTCAATCCACTGAGCTACACCAGCCAGGGCAGTGTTGGAACTTTTTAATGTAGGCTCTACCACCTGTTTTTTAATCTTGCCTTCATGTTTTCTCTCCGTTTGGGTTTTTTGCCTCACCTTTTATGGTCTTTGCTTGACTTTATTTTTCAGATGAAGAATTGATAAATCTTTTCTTTAAGGGGTCAAATAGTAAATATTTCAGGCTTTGAAGTCTACAGTCTCTGTCACAGCTATTAAACTCTGCTGTTGTAGTGTGAAAGCAGCCATATGCAATATGTAAATGAGTAAGCGGCTGTTCGAATAAATCTCTATTTGTAAAATTTAGAGTATATCCACATTTGGCCCATGAACTTTCAGTTTGCCAATCCTGTTCTGAATGGCTGATTTCAACCAGCCTGGTCTTTTTTTAATTTATTCAGTCCTTCAGTTGGGTTTATTTTGGCATCTGTGGTTTTATTTTTCCAAGAACTTTTTTGTTTGTTTGTTTTTTGTTCACTGATTTCTCTTTTTTTACAGACTGATTTCAGGCTACTCTGGGTGTCAAATCTGAATCTTTTAAAAAAAATACGTGTATATATTACTTTGTCCTCTCCTTTGTTTATTTTGGTGCATTTTTTAGTGTTTCCTTTTCACAATTGTGAGTACCTGGCTTAGATTTCCTCTGTGGTTATAAAGGTCTTTTTTTCCCAGTAGTCCTCTCTTCTGGTTGGGAGAACTTAAAATGTCTGCCTAAAGGAAGAGGATATACCCAAAGGCAGTTTGTATGGGTTGCAGAGTAGAAAGCTAGAGGCCCATACAATTACCACTGTAAAAAAGACTTTCTTTGAGAGTGCAACTAATTTCTTTCCTTTTCTAGCTTTGCTTTTTAGCCCCTCCACCTCCTTTTTCTGCTTGGCATTTGTGAAAGCCTGGAATTTTTCATGCTGTACTTCTCTCCAGCACCAGCATCCTTGTCATGTGCTCCTTTCCCCAGCAGCAGATTCTCCTCTTCTTAAGGACCAGGTCATGACTGGACCAGCTCATCTGTAGGGGCCATCCTCAGATTTCTACCCACTGCTGTTTTTCATGCTAGTTTGGCAGGCGTTTTATGGCTCTGCTGGGAAGAGCTTCTCCTACAGTGTGTTCTTTCCCTATGTTTCTGTAAATTTAGACATCTGCCTTCTGTCTCGGAAATTGCTCAAAATTTAGGCTCTACCGGTGGTATCCTTGGTTTCCATTGCTATTGTGGGTTTATTTTACTTTTAATGTCTTCATTATTTTGATGGAATTTTGGTAGGGTGGGGAAACGGGCACCATGTTCGTAGTACTTTCTTGGAGTTGTTATTTTGATATTAGTCTACCATTTTGAAATGGAAGAATTTTTATTTTAAAAAACTAAGGAAATAACTCAGTAAGTGTTTGAGTGCTTCTAGGTAACAGGTACTGTACTAAAATATTGCAGAAGTAAATATAGTTACTGTTCTAATGAAGTATTTAGTGTGGTAGGAAATACGGTCAGTTATGGTACTGTGTGATCAGTGAAGCAAACTAGATTTATCAGTTGCCAGGTTCTTAGATGAATTCAGTTAAAACTATGTGGGAAGCAAGAGAAATGAGACCAATAGGGATTACTTCGTATAGGAGCAACAGTGTATTCAGAGGTTCAGAACATGATGTGTTTCAGGTTGTAAAAGTATATTTTTTGGTTTTGATCTTTCATTAAAAGCTGTATTCAGTGACTTAATATGTGTTTGTAATATCCAAATTATTATTGTTTGTTTCCCACATCACTTCATTATTTCTTTATTTAATCCTTTAGTAAGGAGGACATGCATATCTGTCAAGAGAGAAATTTGCTCTTCAGTTTAAACAGATGAAGAATGATTAGTGTATTACTCAAAATAGCTCTTCAGTGGCATGTCTGTCTCTGGGCCTTTCCCATTTTTCTTCTGTCTTATCATCTGTTTTACTTCTTTTAAGTATCACTTAAATATTATTTTCTCTGCAAAGCTTCCTTTAACTAAGTCCTAGACAGAAGTTGGTGTTCTTGCTTGCTACATGCTCCTTTATGGCATTATATTTCCTTTATCACTGTTATCATCATTACCATACTTTGTCGTTGCTTAGTTTTTGCTCTGTTAGACTGTCATCTAAATGGGGGCAGAGAATGTATTTTGCTTACCATTACATTTTAGGCAGGGTCCAGCACATGTTTATACCTATGAGTGAATGGAAAAATGAATTTATTGCTGTTTTTATTGGTAAGATTTATAATGACAAGGTTCTTCAAGTAGTAAATAGCTTCAGGTTCCTCAAGAATGGGCTTCGGAATAGAAATCCAAATGAGTAATTCTTGCCTCTGAGAGTTTCCTTGAAGGCCATACCTAAGACAGGCAGTATTCTAAATTTGAGATGAAAACTAATGTACTTTTGATCATTTTAAATGCCTACCTAAGTGATACTAGTTTGTTGGACTCTCTTCTGATCCAAGAATAGAGAGACTATATGTCATTAAGAGATGAACATCAAGTATAGTGACTTGTTTTTCCTCCTTGAAAACAGAGAGAGTTACTAAAGTTGGTGAGATCCACGTGAAAACATTAGAAGAAATTCTTCTTGAAAGAGCCAGTCAAAAACGCGGAGAATTGCAGACTAAACTCAAGACAGAAGGACCTTCAAAAGTTGATGATTCTACTTCAGGAGCAAGAAGCTCTTCCACTATCCGTATCAAAACCTTCTCTGAGGTCCTGGCTGAAAAGAAACATCGGCAGCAGGAAGCAGAGAGACAAAAAAACAAAAAGGATCTAACCTGCATCAAGTTAAAGACTGATAATGAAATTAAAAAAACAGTGGTTTTGCCACAGATAGTTGCCAACAGAGGACAGTCAGAGGAGCCTGCAGGTAGAACAAAGTCTGTGCAGGAGGTACACATCAAGACGCTGGAGGAAATTAAACTAGAGAAGGCACTGAGGGTGCAGCAGAGCTCTGAGAGCAGCACCAGCTCCCAGTCTCAGCCTGAGGCCGCCCCAGGGGCTAGGCGGCTTCTCCGAATCACCAAAAAATCAGGTAACCAGAAAGGGCATGGTCTATAGTGCCACTTCCCTAAATATTTCGAAGGGCCACGGTCCACAGGATATTCATAGGAGTTCTATGAGAAGTTTTCTTTACTCGGATAACCTGTGAAAATCACTGGATTAAATGAAGTTAAGCTGTTTCTGTACAGTGGCACTATATAGATCTTTGCTATTTTAATGTATGTTTTGAACCTTTAGGAGGACCGGTGGGCTTTATCTACTTTCTATTTGTCCTCCCTTAGCATTACTTTTATTAAGAAAAGTTTTAACTTCATCTGTCAGGAAGTTATAGTCTAAATGAAATAACTAATAATCTGTTTCATGTGAATATAGTTACAAAAGAAGAAAAGAAACTTCAAGAAGAAAGTGACATTGCATTTCAGAACAGTGTTACTAAAGCAGAGGCTAAAGAGGTGAGTTTGTTTAAAATCATTCTGTAGTTTGTCCATGGCAAGTGAAGGCTAGATGAATGGTAAAATGTGCTTTTTTTACTTCTAGTTTATAATAAATTGGTATTTAACACCTCACTGATACATTACATAAACAGTCTTTCACTACATTTATAATTTTCTGTGGGGAGGTTTCTAATGGGAGTTTTTTGTACTTCTATATATATCATCATTTTTCTTTGCCCTTTTAAAGTTGTTTTAATTGATCATTAATATTTTTTAAACTAAGCTTTTTCCTGGCTTTGACAGTAATGCCAATTCATTGTACAAAACTTGGGGGCTTTTATTTTTAAAGGATTGAGAAACCCTATAGTTCAGTCTACATATAACCACCATTAATTTTTTTAATGGATTTCCTTCAAGCCTTTTTTTTAAACATACATGCATATGAACTTTTTAATGTTTGACTCATGTTCAGAATGTAATTGAGAACTTTACAGTGTACGGTCTTGCAGTCTGCTTTAACTTTACCGTATTAACAGTTCTTTAAAATGTGTGCCTTGGCCACATAGTGTTGTTGTACAATGCAGTCTGCTTCTGGACTTTTAGATTTTGTTTTACTTATTAATGATAGTGAACATCTTTGTACAATAAATCTTTGTGCAAGACTTATTAGACTTAGGGTCATGATTGTCCTAAGAAATCTGGGTTTATTGTCCCACACATCTTTAATCTTTCATCTTTAGATTGGTATTTTTTATTTAATATCAAATAAGGAACAAAAGCGCTTATGTTCTAGATAACATGAGACACTGTTTGACTTAGATGTTTGCCTTGTAACTTATAAATAGTAATTATCATACAGGTTGTTAGAGGTACTAGATTTTAATTCTGTCATTTAAATTTATCAATAGGCTTCAACTGAGACAACAGGAGCTGGCATCACTAAAATTCAAGTCAAGAAATGTGAGACCATGAGAGAAAAGCACGTACAGAAACAGCCGGAGAGGGGAAACTCACAGAAGGAAAAATCAGTTTTGACATCCCTTTGGAGAGATGTAGACTCTTGTAACACCCAGATGGCAGAGAAGCCAGTGCTCACTACAGTGCCAGGCATCACACGCTGCCTAACAAAGCGGCTTCCCACAAAATCATCCCAGAAGGCAGAGGTAGAAACCTCAGGGATTGGCGACTCAGTATTAAATGTGAAATGTGCAGCACAGACCTTGGAAAAAAGGGGTAAAGGTGAGTGTTTTTTCTAGTGTGTCTTGCTTGAGGATCACAAAATTATCAAGTTGCAGTAATTCCCTGGCAACAATTGAGTTGAATTGCATTTATCTTGTATCTTGGTCACACAAGTGGATGGTAGTAATAGTTCTTACAATTCTATTTAAAAAGCCAAAACTAGATGAGTTTCTTTCTCAGCTATTTAAAAATCTTTGTCAAAAACTTTCTGTCTTGTGTCTTTCCTCTGGCTTTGAAAGAATGAAAAGGAATAGAAGCAGCAGTGGATTCGAGAGCCATTAAAGGAATCATTGAGTATATATATGTACACGTTGTGGCCACGTGCAGTGCAGGTTGCTTGTGGATCATTTTCAGTCTGGAGTTTTTTGTTTTGTTTTTAATTACTTGTATATCTAGTACTATGAAGGAATTTTGATATTCTGAGTTATTCTCCATGTAAAAGAGGATTTTTTTTTTTTTTTTTTTTAGCTAAAGAAAATAATCAAATATTTTCTTTCCCTTACAGCTAAACCCAAAGTGAATGTGAAGCCATCTGTGGTTAAAGTTGTCTCTTCCCCCAAATTGGCCCCCAAACGCAAGGCAGTGGAGATACACTCTGCTGTCATTGCAGCTGTGAAGCCACTCAGCTCCAGCAGTGACCTGCAGGAAAGCCCAGCCAAGAAAGCAGCTGTGGTAAGAAGTAGCCCTTAACTCTCAGTGATGCTTTGACCTCTATGGCAGGAGAGCAGGAAGGTTTAACTCTTAGCTCTCTGTCTATATCTGTATGTGATAACTTCCTGCCATTTCCTAAGCATTTTAGTAGTTTAGGTTGTATTTTATGTTTACAGTTAGACATTTGTGGAGTGGCAAGATGGCATTTTTAGAAGCTAATTTTTAGGTGCTTAAAATATTTTGCTTATTTGCACACTCACCTTTGGGACTATGTATTCATAGATTCCCAGGTTTAAGGAATGATAGCCATGATTTAAGAAGATTGCAAAAGAAAATGAATATGCTCAAATTAAAAAGCCTGACTCTCCCACTGAATTACCCTACTCTCTTACTTTTGTAGGCTGTTGTCCCACTCCTTTCTGAGGACAAATCAGTCACTATTCCTGAGACAGAGAAACCTAGAGACAGGTAATGCCTTGCAATTCTTTTAAATCAAACTTTAGGCCATTGTTACTGTTTATGCTCTCTAAGAATAACACTGCTAAATAATTCTAAGTATTTACACATCTAAATAAATCTGCTGAACTTCAAATTAATTGCAAGAAAACATGCTCAGGGTTGCTGCTCTCTTTAGAGCAGCATTATTTATATTTTGCCTATGTTATAAAATGTTTTGAACACCTGTCTGAATTCTGCTTTAAAAGGAGGAAAATGGCTGTGGCTGGTGTAGCTCAGTGGATTGAGCACAGGCCTGCGAACCAAAGGATCATGGTTCGATTCCCAGTCAGGGCACATGCCTGGGTTGCAGGCCAGTTCCCAGTACGGGATGCACAAGAGGCAACCGTACATTGATATTGCTCTCCCTCTCTCCTTCCCTTCCACTCTAAAGATAAATAAATAAAATCTTAAAATTAAAAAAAAGAGGAAAATGCTGTGTCCCAAATTAAGACAGTGCCTTTTGTGTGTCCTCAGAAACACCTCTGCTAACTCTGTGTGTCCCTGAGACTAAGTAGTCCAGCCAGCCATTGACAAAGGGCAGATTTTAATATTTCTGGGGTTTTTTTTCTTGACAGTCTTGTTCTGCCTCTAGTCCAGTCCTCTTCAGATCCCTCTCCACCAGAAGTATCTGGCCCTTCCTCATCGCAAATGGCCACGAAAACGCGCCGACTCAGCTCTGCCTCAACAGGAAAGCCCCCGCTCTCTATGGAGGATGATTTTGAGAAACTAATATGGGAGATTTCAGGAGGCAAATTAGAAGCTGAGATCGACCTGGATCCTGGGAAGGATGAAGATGATCTTTTACTTGAGCTATCAGAAATGATTGATAGCTGAAGGTGGTATATAGAACATTTAAAACAAACAAAAAAGAAAAAACACTCATCAAAAAACTGGACTTAGTTTCATCTATTATACATTTACCCAAGATGATCATTTCTTTAGTGTAGAATTTGCCCCAAACCAGAAGTATACCTCTGAATTACCTGTATGTGTCCTAGATTTCCTTGGAGTCGGAATTTTAAAGTCCCTTGATAATCATTTTGTCCGTTTGATGCCATTGTTTAGCATCTTCAAGAAAAAATTCTATCTTACCCCTCTCTCCACAAAAAACTGAGAGGGAGGTCCAAGTGAAAGGGTACCAGAGAACTTTGTGACTCCTTGAGGTGTTTGTCAGTTTTGGCTTTCTCCCCCTTTGTTGTATTACTTCATTTATGTATTGTCTTAATGTACTTAATGTTACCTGAGTTTGGAAAGGATGAAGACAGCTGCTACCATAAGGACCAAATTTCACACTACCACGAAACAGCAACAAAAAATTCACTCAGTCTATTAAATTGTATGTCTTTTTGGAAGTATTTGGAAATTCATCTAAGCTTTAGAGCTGAGCAGCTCAAGAAGCCTGTAATCTGGACATATCTTTTTGGACCTGATTTTTTATGTTTCTTCTGCTGTGGAAGCCTCTGAAGATCAATAGCTAATTTATTATCACTGTAATTTTTTAAGGCTTTAAAGTGCCTCAGGGGTCCTCTGAAGCTAATTTTCTATTTCTGGGATTCCCTGGATTTTTAATAAGAGATGGTGACATAATGATTAAATGAATTCTTTTTTTTAGTATGAAATTTGTTCCTTTTCTTCTCTAGTAACTTGCCTCCTACTAGCATTGAATTATCACAGGAACAAAAATTGGTTAATTTTATATCTCTAACTCTTCCAGCAAATTCCTCTTACCCAGTATTTATTTGGTGTCCTTTAATCATCTGAGGGGAAAAAAATAACTCATTCAATCTGCCAATATTTATGTATGGATTGTAGCAGTACAATGAATTGTACTATAGAATGGATTTTTTGAGATGTTCTGGGGGTGTATTGTATACCATCCAGTTTTCTTCATTTCTGAATCAAATTTTCTTTTTTCTGATGTCAGTCTCCTGCATATCACCTCAAGGTTTAGACTATGAAGGAACAAGTACGATGGGGCTAATAGTCTTAAAAGGAGACATTATACATAATCGGAAGGAAGAGGAAAGAAGGATTTGTCCATTTTGATATTTTGCTCTAGGTGGCCAGTTTTGTTTCTCATAGGGAAATCTGACCCACCTGTCATGTTGGCTCCTAAGGAACTGCTGTTGTAAGCGGCTCATCAAGAGTTGAACTTCATGTAGTCTTGTTGGGAATATGGAAAAGGAAGAAAGCCACAGGACTGCCCATTTGGTCTTGGGAAGATTTGGATGATTCTGCACAAGCAAAAATGACTTGAAATTTATGTATAGACACACCTCTTTACCAGTCCATCTTCAGCTGACCGAGTGTGTATAGTAACCCTTCTCAGAGCAGGGCTGGAATGTTTGGTTTCACCACAGATTTTGTACTTGTTTCATTTCTGGAATCAGCTCATAGATTCCAGGTCCCTTTTGTATATAACCTCTTTATTCTTTTGCTTTTAAAAAATAATTTTGTTTCATATTTAAAGCTCTTGTATTAGTCAATGATTCATGTTCATCATTATTTGAACCATTTGCTATTCATTACACAAAGAGAAATACTTATTTGTGTTTTAAATAAAACTGGTATAGGAGAGTCTTGATGTGAGTTAAGTGGTGGTACATCACTTCAGCCTAGGATCTGCCTCAATAGAGGCCTCATTCAGAATGTTGTTGGCCTTTTGTGTAAGTGCTTCAATTTTACAGGTATTTGGTTTAGAAACCTTATACAGGGACATATTGCCAAACTTATTCACAAGTATGCTCAGTTTTAGCCACATATGCTTTAGGTAAGAGTGAAGATTAAATGTGAGGATTCTTTTCTGGCACTGATACTTAGCCAGTATCATTGTAACTCAATGCCATTAAATTTTTTAAAGGAGAGAGGGTTTCATGTGATCATAGATAGATTCAACAATTAGAATTTTCAAGCATGAAGGCACATAAAAGTTTTGATTCAGGAAAGTCCAGATTTTTTCAGTAGCATGGCCCATGTTTTGTTAGGGGGTTATGTACAAGTTTGTTAGCCACCAAAGAACAGATTTTTTTCTCCCAAATAGTAGTCCCAATAAGTTGAATCAACTTTTCACAAAAAGCAAAACAGATTGTGTGTTCAGTTTTGAGTGATGATGGTTTTCAATTTTAAAAGTAAGAAAAGGGCCCCAAAACTACAGAATTTGGCCATAGCCCAAAATTTCAAAGTAGTTTGCAATCCATATATTTGTCTCATGATAAATTATTTCTAAAATTGTATCTTAACCTCAAATTCTAGTGGGTCTTCTCTCATATGGTCAGAAGAGTTTATTTTTGTCTTGACCAATCTTTGAAATCAGATAAAACCAATGTTTAATAATTATAGTTGCAGAAATAAAGCTTATTCTATGTTGGTCAAAGTTTTATGATCCTTTTCTAAAATCGTGCCTTCATTTTGCTGGAATATTTCTGAAAGTCTTAAAACTACTTGCTTTGAATTTATCAGTTTAGCAACAGGAACTATGGTTGCCAGTTAATTGTTTAATAAGTTAACACTTTAAAAGTAACTAATGCGTATTGAGTATTTAGTATGTTCCTCTTATTTTACATAATCATTTTGATACTAAATCTTACACTGCATTGAAGGTCACTGCTTTTTATCATCACTAGTGTCAGAGTGTTCAGATGGAACAAAATACGGGTGTATTCTTACGTTTAGTTGGGTTTGATTCGTTGAACCTTTCCAGAGCTCTTCATTCATCTTTGGAAGCTGCTTGATAAATCTATACAAGTTTCCACAGGCAACACATCGGGCTGCATTAGTAATTTATTCAAATTCCACTTTATTTGAATTTGGAAATTGTCAGTTAAGGGTATGAGCACAAGGGAATACTTGATCATTTTCTTAGCATTGTAAAATAAAAGGGGCAAAGAATGAGCAATGACCTTAAGTAAGGAGAGCTGACAGTTGTTTGTATTTAAAAAAAAAGTCAACAAGATTTACTGAGTAGGCCTATTTAAAATATTTAGATTTGGTTGAGTTTAACTGCCGTGGTGTTACTGAGTCTTAGTCTATGGTGATGGACAAAAAACAGTGCATTAAAATGGCTTTTTTTGGTCTTTAGACTGATGCTTTCTCAGGAGTAAAGCAAAACTCTTAAGAGTGAGGGTAAACAGCCAAGATTCAGACTGAAGAGGGCAGAGAAGTAGCAATGCGCAAGTAAAAGGCTCCTGTTTGTTGAGTAAGTAAATGAGAGAAATTGCGAATTGGATGAAGAAAATTGGAAAGAAGCAGAGGAAGAGAAATTTCAAGGGGAAGGAGAAGCAAAATGGAAGAAACCATTATTCAATAGATACGTATGATTAGTGAGGTCATATATTTGGTTAGCACAAGAATGGTCAAGTTGAGAAAAGCTACTGTGAGGAAATGTGAAAGAAATAATCCCTGCATAATTGCCACAAAGTATTTTGGACCACCATTCCTTGCAGAGTCTCAAATTAGAACATTAAACACTATTGGCCACCGGGCGGGGGGGCGGGCAGGGTAAATGAGCATAGGGCAAACCTCTGCTCTTGAAATACTTAGGAAATACTTCTCAAAAGTAGTGAGTGCAGTAGGTGCAAGTAATAAGTGGATGATGCTATAGATGAAAAGGATGAGTGAGAAATTGAACTGGAGTTTTGCATAGCTTAGTAACGAAAACTATTCGAGCCACAAACAAGGCCAAACTGAGCAGTCAAGATTTGTTCTTAGTGACCTCTGGCCATCCCATTGGTACTCTCAGAGTCTGCCTTGTGTCATTCTCACTCAGTTTGCTGTCCCCTATTCTTGGCCAAGGCATGAATTGATTTTTTAAAGTATTTTAAATGCAAATCTGAGTTACTGCTTCATACAATCTTCTAATGACCCCTTTCCCTCCAAAATTAAGTTCAAGTTCTTTAGCATAGCATGTAAGGTCCTGTCCTACCAGCTTCTCCCACCACTCACTCTTCATGTTCTACATTCCAGCAAAACAAACTGGCTGTTGACTTCCCGTATACACTTAATCTCTGTCCAGCCCTTTGCCTTTTTTTAATGTGGTCTGCCTTCTACCTGAAAGTCTCTCTTGTCTTTTGGCTAACTTGTACACATTACCTCCAAGCTACTTCTCCCAACACCCTGCTCTCCCTCCCCCCAAATAAGGTGTGCTGCCTGTCCACTAAGCACATAAAACTCTTTGTTTTACAAGTGTTTACCTGTACATTTTCCTCAGCAGAGTATAAACTCGTTGAGACAGATATTCTTACCTATATATTCTCAGCACCTAGCACAGACCTGGCACATAGAAGGTGTATTAGTTTTCTACTGCTGCCATAACAAAATAACAGATTAGGTGGCTTGAAAAACATTTATTTTCTCAGTTCTAGAGGCTAGAAGTCCAAGATCAAAGTGTTGGCAAGTTTGGTTTCTCCTGAGGCCTCTCTAGCTTGCATATGGCCACCTTCTTACTATATCCTCGCATGGTTTTTCCTCTGCATGCACATAGTTTAATGTCATAAAGACACAAGTCACCTTGGATTAGGATCCACCCACATGACCTCATTTAACTTAATTTTTTAAAGGGCCTATCTCCAAATACGGTTACATTCTGTGTCACTGGGGGGTTAGAGCTTTCAATGGAAGAGTTTCAGGGGACACACTTCACCCATAACAGGAGGCATTCAATAAATATTTGCTGAATGAATGAAAAAAGTTCTGGACCCATTTCAAAGGCTGTTGATCTTTGTTAGACTGCCTCTGTTTCTTCTCAACCCCATTTTTTGACATGTTTCTAATTAATCACAGCCACTCAGCAAGTTACAAGGTTTCTGGTATGATGGAAGCAACTCCAAGCTGGTGTGAAGGATGTTCTTCAATATTTGGGAGGACTGGAGTTGACTTCTCAGGGTCTGTCTCTGGATCGGTGATTCTCAAGCTTATTTTGCAGAGACATTGGGAGTGACGTGAAAATCCCGACATTTACAAGAACATTATGATTAGTTGCAATAAAAAAGGAAAAAATATTTATTAGTATTTTCCACTAAATGAATTGACTGAGTGATATATTACTCATTCAGAAGTTTAGAGATTCAAAATAAGGGTACAAGGCAAAAATCCTCCCTCCTACTTCTGCCCCAGCTAGTTTTCCAAAACCAGTTATCAGTTTCTCATGTATTTTCCCAGAGATATTTCAAGCATACACAGTAAGTCCTTATTTAACATTGTCAATAGATTCTGTGACTTTAAGTAAAATATTGTATAATGAAGCCAGTTTTACCGTAGGCTAATTGATATAAACAATGGTTAAGTTCCAATGGCATCTCATCAACTTTATAATGAAATGACATTGAATGCAGTGATGTTACTTGAGGACCTGCTATACAAGCAAATATACTTCCATACATCATGTATAAAACATGATGTTCACCTTAATTTTTTTTATTATGGATATTTTTATTAAAAAGTTTTAAATTACGAATCACAAATTCATTACAAATCCTGTATTATCTATACCCATCCCAGCTATCCACCCTTACTCTGGTCCCCAGAACTGAGACTAGGGTGAGGTAACAAGGGGTCTGGACACAATTTGAAGGAGGCACTCACTCTCAGGGTTGCACTGGCACATGTGTGACACCTTAAATTTTGCTCTTTAAGCTTGCTCTAACTGAGGTCCGGTCCTGTTGGCTCCAGTGGATTATTTTCAAGTAGAACTCAGATGTATCATACGTTGCTTTTTGTTTTACTGTATATTGGGTATAGTTTCAATATCAGAACTGATATGTTTCCATCTTGATATAATTTCATAATATTACACTATATGAATATGCAGTGGTCTAGTCCCTATTGATGGTCATTTAGGTTGTTTCCTATCTTGGCATTTTAAACTATGATACAATGATCGATTACATTATACCATGCATAAGTTTATCTGTAGAATTAAATACATGTGAAGTTTAATAATTGGCATCATGACCGCTTTTTGGCCTTTGTTTATGTAATGAGAGAAAATGCTTCCTCAGTGTAGGGTAGTTTGCATTTGTTTTATAATGAATAAAGCTGGGCAGCTTTTCATATGTTTGAAGACCATTTGCTATAAACTGTTTCCCTCCATCACCAATTTTTATTTTGAGCCTTTGTGTCAGATTAAAAATGGATACAAATTCTTTTACACACTCACTGTCAAGAGGTAGGCTTTATTTTTCCGGCCCTGATTCTGGCCTAGGGTGTGAATACTATATCAGATCCAAGCCCTTAAGGATAACTTCAGCCTTGGTTTATTAGAGCCCTGGCCCCCTCATATGAAAAAGCATACTACTCCGCCAGAGAGACCATGTGGTGAGGCCCTGAGGCTACATAGACACAGAGCTAGACCCAGCTGAGACCAGCCTTCCAAATACACATGCCAAGGTCTTAGATACGTCTTCTGGAGAAGAAAAATTACCCAGCTGAATCCTGCCCAAATTCTTGACTTACAGCAAAACAGTAGTTCTCAACTACTAAGTTTTGGAATAGTTCTTACACAGCAATAGAGAAACAGAACAGCATTCTTTTTTCTTTCTTTCTTTTTTTTTATTTTGGAGTTCTTTATGTATTAGTAAAATTAGTCATTTGTTTGATATAGTGCAAACAGATTTTTTCCTAGGTCTCTAGATTTTGCTTATTAAGGTTTTTTTTTTGTCACACAAAACTTGATAATTTTTATATAATAGAATTGATCATATTGTCATCTAAAAACCAGCTAGAACATATAATTGAGAAAAAAATTTTAAAAGATGAAATATCTATGATTAAACTAGATAAACTAGGAAGAAGAAACTGAAAACTAAAGAAAAAAATCTCAAAGAATCAAGGAAGATTTGAACAAATGTATCTTACTTACTTAGATTAAAAAACATTTTGCCCTTGCTGGTGTAGCTCAGTGGATTGAGCGCGGGCCTGTGAGCCAAAGGATCGCAGTTTGATTCCCAGTCAAGACACATGCCTGGGTTGTAGGCCAGTTCCCGGCAGGGGATGCACAAGAGGCAACCACACATTGATATTTCCCTCCCTCTCTCTCCTTCCCTTCCCCTCTAAAGATAAATAAAATCTTAAAAAAAAAAAACAAAACCATTTTAAGTTGTTCTAGAGTTTAATGTAATCATAGTAAAAATACCAAAAGGGTTTTTTTTTTTTTTTTTAGAAAAGCTAATTCTAACGTTTGTAGGAAAAATAACCAAGAACAGCTAGGAAAATTCAACCTACATTTAGTCCTACCAAATAAAACATTATAAAGCTACAGTATTTTCAACTGTGCTACTGGTCCATAAATAGAAATAATGATCAATTGAACAGAATACACACTATATACATATGCACATACACTTGGTGTATTTATAAATGCAGTATTTTAAGTCGAATGGGAGACAATGAGGTTTGGGGTTTTTCTGTAATGATGGAAAATGGGGCAGCCATCCAGAAATTATAAAGCCATATCAGTTTTAGGATACACTTGGATAAATTCTAGATTAAATGTCATTCAAGGATTTAAATGTAAAAGAGAAAAATCATTTTTAAAAAAAGCAAATTATGATGAGTTGTATAATCAGTCAAATGATTGGTTATAGGGATCCATCCCCAAAAGTTTAGGAATCATGCTTTCAGAAACAGGAAAATGCAAAACAAGTAGCTAAGCATCTCTTCATGTGAGGATGGAACAGGTATACCAGTGTGTTCTATCCATGCTGTCTTTGAATTCAGCAAATCTAACTGGAGTTTCCTTTATGCACAACATGACCCTCTATTGGATTTGAGACAGGAAGATGTCTTAATTATCCCAAGCATTTTCTAGCTTTCTATAGTTTAAAAATCACTTTCATATCCTTTTATCTCAACACCTTTATGAGGTCAGTGTTAAATTATCCTACCTAAACAGAAGACTTCAGTTAAGCAAATTATGTTTCTGCCACTTGTTCCCTTAGACTAGTTCTTTCAGTTTCCTCATCTATAAAATGGGTGTTGCAGTTAAATGAAACCTCTGCTAAGCCACAAGCCCATGACATAACCCAACAAATTCCAGCTCCTCCTCTTCCAGCTGTGTTACTGAGGAAACGATATATTACAACACAGACCTTAATGGGCACGAACATGCTACTTCACTGAAACCTTAGCCGCGTGAGGAAGGAACATTTTTATCTCTATTTCGGTAACAAAAGCTGAGACATGGCAAAGCTAAGGAATTTATCGTTGGTCATACACCACAAGCGAGCTGGGTTGGAACTCAGCAATCAGATTTCAAGGACTTCATGCTAAATAGCGGTGTTCTGTCACCACCGTACAATGGCAATGTAGCAATGGCCAACAGATGTGCTCAGCTCAGCATCACTAATAGATAAATGAAAATTAAAACCACAGTGAGATACCATCTCTAAATTAACAAGTGCTGGTGACGATGTGGAGAAAGGGGAACCCCCTTTGCTCTCTTGGTGGGAATGCAGACTGGTGCAGCCACTGTGGAAAGCAGCATGGAGATACCTAGAAAAATTATCTGCCTTTTTGACTCCGCGATTCCACTTCTGGGAGTATATCCTAAGGAACCCAAAACACTAATTCGAAAGAACACAAGCACCCCTATGTTCATTGCAGCATTATTTACAATCACCAAGATATGGAAGCAGACCAAGTGTCCATCAGGAGATGAGTGGATAAAACAACTGTGGGATATTTACACAATGGAATACTACTTGCCATAAAAAAGAAGGAAATTTTACCCTTTGTGACTATGAATGACCTGGAGAACATTTTGCTAAGTGAACTAAACCAGTTAGAGGAAGATAAATACCATATGATCTCACTCATACATGGAATCTAATGAACACACTGAACTAACAAGGAAAACAGACACAGACTCATAGATGGAGAGCAGATGACAGTGGATGGAGGGATTGAGCAAAAAGGAAAAAGGATCCAGGGACCTGAACAACAGTGTGATGATTGCTGCAGGAGGGGCGTATAAGGGGTCTAAATGGTGATGGAAAAAAATACAATAAAGATTAAATAAAAAAACCAAAATGTCTTAAACCATAGCCGGCTGGCTTTCAAATTCGGGTGTTGGTGGCTCAGAGTGCCAGGTATGAGTCCTGGATGGATTTGGGCTTCTTGCTGCCCTACCCTCTTCACCGCAACGCTGGCATAAAGTCTAAATTCCAGGGAAATAGGCTTTAGAAAAAGCTCTAAACCAACGCATTTTACGAAGAGAGAGAAGTAAGCAACGGAACGATTTGGCTCTAAAGCTAACTCAAAAATGAAGACACAAACACGCCGGCGTCTCCGCCGCCTCCCTCCAGGTGGCGCTGTAGTACCAACCCCGTTTCAAAGTGGCGCCTCAATTTGGCCTCCCCCGGAGGCTACAGAGCATCAAGGCTAGAGAAGCACTTCCCAGGAGCCGCCCAGGCCGCGCGAGCAGCATCTACTTCCGCTTCCGGTGCTTTATTCCCGAAGCAGCTTTCTGAGGCAGCGTGTGAGTGTGGTTTTTCGTTAGCTTCCACGATGGCATACCGTGGCCAGGGCCAAAAAGTGCAGAAGGTGATGGTGCAGCCCATCGTATCCTATGCAGGATGTCAGGACCGGGAGGTTCGGGCCAGAAAACGGGCTGGGTAGGGGCGACCTAAAGAGTAGAGAGCCAGCAGGCTCGGCGGAGCGAGGTGCTCCTTCATCCACTTCCTGTGAGTCCCTGGGACGCCCGAGCCCAAGAGGAAGCGGGAACGGGTGGGAGGCGGATTTGGCCAGACCCCTACCGGGGTACGCGGGAAGGGCGGTGGGGAGCGGGGAGGGACCCTCTTGATTAGGTAGAGCGTGCAAACGGGAGGTGTCCGTCTTGGGGAGAAGGATGATGGCGCTACAGGAAACTCCAAGAAAGGAAGAGAATGAGAGGGGATTCCTCAGAATATTTAGGGAACTCCTAATGAGTGCCTAGTTGGACACTTTTCGTGGCGTAGGCACCTAAAACAAATTCGATGAGGGCAGTAACCAGTTTCGGGGAGCAGAGTGTATGCTGTGCGTATGTTTTTTTCTTTAACCGTTGGTGCAGAACCTTATCTTCAGATACTTGCAAAATGTACGTAAGTTGTCGTTTCGTCTTCATGTCTCATCACTGTGTTCTAGTTAAAAAGAGATGAAATTGGGGAGCTCGGAGGGGTATTCTAGGGGAAAGGGTGCAGGGAAAAGTCTAATGTAATAAAATGGTGTGAAGCCATGCTAACTGCAAGCATGTAAAGAATTGTGTCATTTTACAAGATCAAAATTACACATTTCAAAAAGTAATTATTGGGTGTGCTAAGGATGTGTGTGGAGGGACTGAGTGAAAAAGAATTAACTCAAGGACACGGACAACAATGTAGTGATTGCGGAGGGGGGAGTGGAGGTGGAAGAAGGTGGTGGGGGGAGGCTAGGTTCAAAGGATTTAGGGACAGCCTACTTTGAGGGGATTTTTAGCAAGTCTGAGTTGGCAGGGTCGTGTTTAAATTGTCTCTGAAAGAAAATGTAGGTAAATTTTAGTGACAGCACAATTGAAAAGCATTAATTTCAGGCTATTGTAATTTTTAATCACCAGAATCAGGGTTTCTCCCTTGGTTGTTAGATGTGAGACATTGAAAACTGAGAAACCAGAGGAAGCTGTTTGGCAGCTAGATTTTGCTAAAGTGGATAAAAGAAGTAGAAATTACTGCTTTGTACTACACTGACATCAGTCTTCACTCTCACTGTATTGAAACTAAAAGCAGTAAGAAACAAGAGTCCCAAGATCACAGGGAAATTAAGTTACCTAATTTGGGACAGTCTGGTCTAATGTGGTGTTTATTAAATGAGAATGTTTCTTGGCAGGTAATTAGCCTTGGTTTTGATGAGTCAAGTGGCTAAAACTGTTGGCTTTTTTTTTTTTTTTTTTAAGTTTTTTTAGGAGCCATATTTTTCTATTATTTGACCAAAGTGATTAGATTTTGTGTACTTACTTTTTAACGTTTCTATTTTTATGATTATTTCAGAGATCTCGGATTCAGGTGTGGCTTTATGAGCAAGTGAATATGCGGATAGAGGGCTGTATCATTGTGAGTACCCAGGATATCCAGGATATTTTATCTCAGGGCAGGTTGTTAGAGAAAAAGATCTCGCCAAAAAATAAAAAGAAAGAATGGCCAGCCAGACATAGTAGGTGTTTAATAGTAATTGACTCCTTCATCTTAATAACACATCTCCTTACCTCCCAGCTCAAGTGTATTTTAGTGTAAAGGATGATGTAGCTGGAAAGATTTGAAGAAAATTATGAGATGATTTATAATTCACCTTAAAAGGGTACAGATATGGTGGGAGCTGATCAGAGACTTTGTGGAAGTAGTGAAGGTGTGATGAGAGTCGGGACTTAAAGAAAGGGTAAGATTTACACAAGTCACTTAGCTTCTATACAGCTTTTAATAATTGGAATAGTAGGGAAAAAAGAAAAGAAATGGCCTGCCAGAGCAGTGTACAAAAAGTCAAAGACCCAACCCAAAGAAAGTTTTTCAGGGTCCACTGTCCTTGCCTCATTGTTCTATTTGATAGGGATTGGATAATTCATAAAATTGGGGGGAAATTTTTTAAAATGATCTAAACAACATTAGTATTTGAAACGGGGGACCAAAAGTCAGAAGCAGGTGAGGATTAATAGAGCATTAGCTTTGGGTTAGGTGATACCTGAGAGCTGGGTGGGTTTTGTTAAATAAAACTTCCAGGATGGCAGAATGCCCTTAGTGATGTCTTAAAGAAAGATGAGGTGTTGCCAAAACTATGCCCTTTAGGCATCATGGATTTCCTCAATAATCTCTTCCGTTTACTAGGTGGAAAATAGGAGCAGTGGTTAGTGGTGATAGTTTCTTGTGGGGAACGGGGGAAAGTGCTGGAGGAAGTTGAGTCATATACATACACATACACTCTACTGGGCAGGTTATAAAAGAGGGAGAGTGGCTCTTTGGCATAGCTAATGAAATCTAAGTCCAAAAGGTTCCAGAAATGATGGAGTGCATTCTGGTTTTCCTTGTTTAAAAAGAAGCTTAGAGTGGGAGGTGGTGTTTCATCTGAAGGGAGAGTGAGGGATGAATTTTTGAAGTTAGTTGGCATGTGTCCGTATCTATTTAGAATGGTTTGGATGTAATCTTACTTGAAGATGACAGTCAATGGCTTTTTTTTGTAGGGTTTTGATGAATACATGAACCTTGTATTAGATGATGCAGAAGAGATTCATTCTAAAACAAAGTCAAGAAAACAACTAGGTAAGAGTATGGATAGTCTATGGAATTTTAGAAATTTTATTTACTTGCAAAATTGATTGAGTTGTAATTTAGTTCATGTTTAAATTTAGTTTGCACTTGAGAAGTTTTTGGGGGAGGGGGAGGATATGCTCTTGAAATCATCCTTTTTCGCTTATTCCTTACCCTACTCCATTTTGCCTTCCGTCTCTCCACTTAGATAACCTTCATCAGTGTCACCAAAGACTAATGATGTTAAATCTAGTGGTCAGTACTGGTCTTGGTTTTACTGACCTCTCAATAGCGTTTGGCACTGTTTGGCCCCTCCTTCCTTAAAACACTTTGTTCCCTTGGCTCTGTGATACTATACTCAGGTTTTTACTTTACATTTCTGTTTACTCCTTTCCAGACTTTATATATTCATTCATTGAGATCCAACCATTAAATGTTTAAATTGCTCAAAGCTTGGTTGTAGGCCCTCCTGTCCCTTGGTATTTTCTTAGGCACTCAAGACCACACCTTCCACTACCATGTGTATACAGTCATATGCCTCATGACGACATTTTGGTTAACAATGGACTGCGTATGCCATGGTGGTGTACCATACAGCCTAGATGTGTAGTAGGCTGTACTGTCTAGGTTTGTGTAAGTGCACTCTGTGCTCACACAACTGTGAAATCACCTACTGACCACTGACTCCCAAATTTACTGCTAGCCCTAGACCTCCCTGAGCCTATTAAACATTTCTACTTGAATGTGTCAAAGGGTCCTGAATGGTAACATATCAGAAAACAAACTTAATTCCCACCCCTCACCCTTTTAGGGCTGTTTTAGTGTTCCCTGCCTTACTGAAGAGCACCAATTTGTACTTAGCTTATTGATTGATTTCTCTGCCACTACCCCATCCCCCTCCAGTTTGCTCTGCGGGCTGTACTAATTTTTGAGAAGCACCAATCTGACTTTGTCATCACTTGCTTGACATCCTTCCTTCACTGGCTTCCTGCTGCTGACAGGATGAGAAAATTTTTAATGTATTCTTCAAGGTTCTTCATGATCTGGGCTTGTCTTCATCTCCTTTCTGCTTTATTTTCTGAGCTTCATCCACATTTGTTTTTTTCAGTTCTTTGACTCTGCACACGTACTCTGCTATAAATCTTTGAATGTCCTGTTCCCTGTGTCTTTAGGACTCAGATAAAATGTCACCTCCTCCCAGGGTTTGGTTTGGTTTGGTTTGGTTTGGTTTTGCTTGGGGTGGGGATTGGGGGTGAGGAGCAGGGCTCTCTGAGTTTGTAGTAAAATGTGCATTAGTGGTATTATTTTATTAATTGCTCTCCCACTGGACCACATGCTCCGTAAGCACACGAGTCTCATCTGTTTTGCTCCCTGTGTGCTCAGTGCCTAACTCAGTGCCTGGCATGTAGTAGAAACTCAAAAATATTTGGTCAGTGAACACAATTTTTTATGCCAGTTAATAGAGAGTCTTTAGGATTCATGGCTTCATCAAGAAAAACAATAATTTTTGTTAAAATTCCATTAACTTAGGTTTATTTAGGCATTTTGTTTTTAATTGTTTTAATGCCTAGGATTTTTATCAGTGGCGGGCTTCAGTTATCTCTTTTATCCAGACCCTGAGGATTTTCTTGAGCCTGTACTAGATACGTGGAAAGTAGATTCTGAAAATTGTTTGGCTCACTTCTTCCTGCTTAGGCTATTTGCGTGAAAGCCTGGATTTTTTAAATTTAAACATGTCATGCCAGGAAGTACAAGCTAGCCTTACTGACATAGGATTTATAAATAATTTACAAAGGGTTGGATTCCCACAGTAGTATCCTGTGAATGTAGGAAAGGCAAATATTACCTGGTGCAGAAGCCTGGGGAAGTGTAGTCACTGCTGGGGTTGGTGCACAGTTCTCAAACTGTTCTGCTGAACGCCTCCGTTTCTGAACATGGTTATGGGTATTTCTCAGGGAAAAACAAGTATTCTCTGCTCAAATAAGTTCATGAAATGTTGGGTGAAACTTAAACTTGAAATCTTTAATGTACCTAAGAGCTCCAAGCATGGGGTTCTAGTATGCTTCATTTTCTAAACTTGACATACAACACATTTTCCAACTTCTACAAACTCAGAGCATCAGGAAATGTTGGGGTAGACCTACTTAGTTAACTTAGTCTACAGAAACTGTACTTTTCATAAAATAACATTTCTCTACCTTCATTAAGTTGCTGGGTTTTTTCTCATTAGGTTATTGTTAAAAAAGTACATTTGCTCTAATATACACAGCCTTTCAGTATCTGGGTATTTGAAAATGCTCACATACAAGAAAATATTTTCAAAATTGCTTAAGAACCATTCAAAATTCTGAGGCTAAAACATTACCTGAGTAGCTATTAAGAGCTTTTCTTTTTAATTTTGTGTTTCAGGTCGGATCATGCTGAAAGGAGATAATATTACTCTCCTCCAAAGTGTCTCCAACTAGAAGTGACTAATGAAATGAAAAATTGTTGAGGAGCAATACAGTTTGTGTTTTTTAGGTATTCTTTGTTGCGGTAGTCCTTGAACATTTATTCATATTGTTTTGAGTACCCTTTGGTTATTGCCAGACCACAATAAATGTTATGTGATTGTTTTTATTAAAAAATTTACATTGTTCTTTCTATCCAGTGGTAAAGACCTTTTACACAGTGACACCATTAGCTGTTGGTATTTTAGTTTTCTGAAGAGTGGCTGTTAGTGGGTATTTGCTTTTCACAGAACCTGCTCTGTAGATTCTTAAGGCAAAGAGTAGGGATTCTAACTGACAGACAAGTTTCTGATATTGGGTGGGAGAGAACAGGAAGGTTCACGGAAATAAAGGCTGTTACACTAGTATATGTCATCATCGATTCTAATTCTGGATGCTGGAACACCAGAGTTTCTAACCACGATAGGTTGGGGACATAAGTTCTATAGTATTTCATAGAGTTACTGTGTGTTTGTTGATTTTTTTTTTTTTAAGATTTTATTTATTTATTTTTAGAGAGAAAGGAAGAGAAGGAGAAAGAGAGGGAGAGAAACATCAACGTATGGTTGCCTCTCTCGTGCCTCCTACTGGGGACCTGGCTTGCAACCCAGGCATGTGCCCTGACTGGGAGTCGAGCCAGCAATCTTTTGGTTTGCAGGCCCACACTCAGTCCACTCAGCTACACCAGCCTGGACTGTTTGTTAATTTTTTTTATCACTAAGATTAGACTGTGAGAAATATTTGGGCATGGACAAAGAATGAAATGTCTTAAAAAGTTTATTAAAAATAAGCTCTGTTAAGAGTTAACAGGAGGGAGACTGTGAGATTGGTAACATGAAAAAAAATGGTAAGCATTGTGTTGGTTGGGGAAACACCTCTCTTTTCTCTTAAGAATTTTGTTCCTGCCCTGGTATTTGCTTATTTCCTAATTGAATTGTGTGAACAGATCTCTTCTTCCCCCAGTATCTCAAGATGGTTCTAGTTAGAATTCCGTAAAATGGTTATTAAGCATCTGCTGTTAGATAGGCGCAAAGTTGAATAAACACAATGAAACAGGCTGGCAAACAAAGCAAATAGCTTCAGTACCATGTATGAAGTGGTATTTAAATTGGATCTTGAAAGATGAGAAAGGCCTTCCTTAAAATTCTGGTAACGGAGCCCTGGCTGACGTGGCTCAATGGACTGAGTGCCAGCCTGCAAACCAAAGCGTCGCAAGTTCTATTCGTAGTCTAAGGCCACATGCCTGGGTTGCAGGCCAAGTCCTCAGTAGGGGCCACACAAGAGGCAACCGTGCTTTGATGTTTCTCCCTCCAGTCTTCTCTAAAAATAAATAATAAAACTTAAAATTTTTTTTTAATTCCGGTGATGGACAGTCTTACCAAGTACCAGCCAGGAAGGACCAAAAGGGTCCATTTAAGTGCCTACGAGGATGATATGGAACTTTTCTTTAAACTGAGTAAAAGAAACTGAGAAAGAGATTGGTTAGGTGAGTATAGAAATCTAACTTACAACTTGGCATTCTAGATGTTCTGCTATTTGAACTTGTGCCTTTTTAGTAATATTTTGAAACAAGGGGCTTAGTTCTTAACATTTGAGTTTGAAATTCATTGAATTTGCAACAGCGTGCAAAGAAGAACATTGGGCAGCAGAGGGAGTTGCACTCCTAAGACTGCTTCAGCCTTTCTGGTGAAAAGGTTTTTAAGAGCAGAGTGAAGACTGCGGCTTTCTTGGCACCAGAGTAGCTGGGAAGAAGGATAAAAGCTGGAGCAGTATAATCCCTAAGAAAACCTGCTGCCTGCTGCTTCCATTTCCCTGTGCAGCCTTTCTGACCTGGCTGCCCTGCGTAAGCAAAACTGTGCCTGCTGTGGCTTATTCTGAATGGATCAAGACGTGGAAGGTTCTATTTTTGACAAAGCAAATGATAGAAATAAGGTACAGTTGAACGTACAATTGATTTCTGTATTTAGAAATCTCGGCTTGCTTTGTGCTCCATCAGAACATGTGGTTCCTTTTTAAGTTGTACTTTTCCACAAACTAGATTTTTTTCTTCCAACCAGAATTTGTATTATAAGAGGCATTACACTCTACTTCCTGAAGATTATTAAAGCATGCTTCTGAGAAGCAGCTCTTGTTAGCAGCCCATGGTATGGGAGCAGTTATTTTTCTGGAATGGCTTTTGGTTTCCAAAGGGATCTTGCTATGCGCACATTAACTCTCTTGTAACATTCTTAAAGTGGGGAGGAGAGGAGAGTTAGACTGAAAAAGTGCTGATGCTGGGCTTGGTGTTCTTTAGCAGGTGGCGAGAAAGATAAGATTTTGTGTTTGGAGGTCCCAGCTATTGTGTATCACATTGGTCGGTTTCAGGATAGAGCGGATCTCCAATTTGGATGAAACATTACTGACCAGGAAGTGTCATGGGTGTTAGCTAGGGCAGCAGCTCATGTTACCTGAGTGACACAGGGCTTTTTCTTAATTATTTCTTTTAGAACTAATAACCACCTACTTCTGGCATGCTTTTGGGAGATGAGATACTTGGCAAAACTTAAGGTGGCATAAGAACTTAAGTCAGTACCTAGAGTTTAATTTTAATTTAAAACTTAGACCCAATGGAATTTTAAAAGTTGAGTATAAAAATATTAGATAAGTACATATTAATGATCAAAATGCAAACAGTACAGAAAGATACAAAATAGAACACAAAAGTCCCTCCTTCATCAGTATTTTCCATAGGTCACCACTATTAAGAAATAATTAGCTGGTTATTTCTTTAAAAATTTTTGAACTTTTAGTTTTGGTAAAATACACATACTATTTACTGTCTTAACCATAATTAAGTGTACAGCTCAATAGTGTTAAGTATGTTCACATTTGCTGTGCAACCAGTCTTTAGAACCTTCCCATCTTACAAAACTGAACCTCTGTACCCCATTAAACAACTCTATCCCTCCCTTCTCCAGCCCCTGGCAACTAGCGTTCTACTTCCCGTTTTTGAGTTTGACTACTCTAGATATATTAAGTAGAATCATAAAGTATTTGTCTTTGTGACTGGCGTATTTAATTTAGTGTGATGTCCTCAAGGTTCATCCACGTTGTAGACTGTCACAGTTTTCTTTTTAAGGCTAAATAATTTATTGCATGTATGCATACCACATTTTTTCTACACATTGAGTTGTCAGTAGACACGACTTGCTTCCACCTTTTGATGATTGTGAGTAATACTGCTGTGAACATGGGTGTACAAATATATTTTGGGAGACCCTGCTTTCAATTCTTGAATATATGCCCAGAGTTCAAATTTTTTTTTTTTTTTTTTTTTTTAAGGAACAGTAGCTTCAGCATTTTACATTCTTACCAACAGTGCACAAAGGTTCCAGTTTTTCCACATGGGCAGAACTTTTCTCTATTTTTGATAGCAACCATCCTAACAGTTGTGAGGTTGTCTCATTGTAGTTCTGATTTGCTTTCCCATAACAGGTAGTGATGTTGAACATCTTTTCATATGTTTATTGGTCATTTGTATATCTCTGGAGAATTGTCAGAGAGTTCCTTGTCCATTTTTAAACATTTTTTGTTGAGTTTTTTTTAACATACTTTCTCCCATTTTGTGGGTTGCATGTTCACTCTGTTGCGCTTTTTGATGCACAGGAGTTTTCATTTTAATGTAATCAGTTTATTTTTGTTGCCCATCCTTTTGGTTTCATAGGTATTTTTATTTCTGAAGACGTACCTCTGCAGTTTGACTCTTATAAACAAAACTTGGACATATTTTCATGTTAAACAGCTGAAATGTATTCTATCGTGTGAGTCTCTTAATTTTAATCACCCGTATTGATGGATATTTTAGGCTTTTTCCAATTTTTTTGCCATTAAAAGTTTTGTAATTACATCTCTGTACCTATTTTTCTCCACTTAAATTTTCTGTGAAATGAATTTTTAGAAGTGGAATTGCTAGGTCAAATGATGTGCACATTTAAAAATTCTATAGGTATTCTAAACTGCCTTCCAAAGTACATAAAAGAAAATTGATTTTCTCATATAAGCCAACCATCAGGCATTAATTTTTATGAAACTCGGGCTTATTGTGAAGTTACTATGAAATAACTGCTACCATCCTAAGGATGCTAAAATAGAAAAAAGAACAAATTTTGGTTTTTGATGACTTTTGAACCAATGAATTAATCAGCTCTAGAACTCCCCCTAGCACCAAGCTTGTTACACAAGAGAATAAATTTTCTGGTTGGATTCTTTGTTATAACTAAAGTATTGTACTTAAGAAGAATGTCAGAACAGGGGTGCTTGTCTTCAGTACCTCTTAAGCTTGGAAGTTGTTCAGTGAAGAATTCTTAAATGCCATGGTTGAAAAAGTTGGCAATTGAAGTAAAAAATCTTGGAGTATGTGGAGGAATACAAATGAAATGTTTTATAAATTGACCTTGTATCCTTTGACCTAGCTAAACTCATTATTAATTCTGGTAACTTTTTTGTGGATTGCTTGGGATTTTCTATATAAATAGTCCCTTTGTTTGCAAATGAAAATGTAAGAAATAAAATTTCAAATAAAAAGTAGTATTTTTGGCCCTAGCTAGTTTGGCTCAGTGGATTGAGCACCAGCCTGTGAATCAAGGGGTCGCCGGTTCGATTCCCAGTCAGGGCACATGCCTGGGTTGCAGGCCAGGTCCCCAACAAGGGGCCCATGAGAGTCAACCACACATTGATGTTTCTCCCTCTCTCTTTCTCCCTCCCTCCCCTCTCTAAAATAAATAAACAAACTCTTTTTTTTTTGGACTTCTAGCCAAGATGGAAGCGTTAGGTAGGTACACTTTGCCTCCTCATACAACCAAAAGAAGGATGATGACAAATTTAAAAGCAAAAAATAACCAGAACTGCCAGAAAATTGAACTGTACAGAAGTCTGACAACCAAGGAGTTAAAGAAGAAACATTCATCCAGACCGGTAGAAGGGGTGGAGACAGGCAGCCAGGTTGGACAGGACTTGGCAAGGTGGTGGCTGGAGGATGGGGACAGGCAAAGTGATGGCTGGCAGAGTGGGTGGTCCCACATTTGCATGCAGATAAACCAGGAGGAATGACGGGAGCAAGACACGGTGCAACTGAGTTCCAATGTGGGGAAATAAAGCCTCAAAACCTTTGACTGAAAAAATGGGGGATTGTGGCAGTGAGAAAATCCCAGCCTCACAGGAGAGTTTGTTGGAGAGATCCACAGGGTCCTAGAACCCACCCACCCAGGAATCAGTACCAGAAGGGCCCAGTTTGCTTGTGGGTAGCAGAGGAAGTGGCTGAAAGCCAGGTGAGAGCTAAGGAAGCAGCATTGTTCCATCTCACACCCCTCCCTCACATGCAGTGCCACAACAGCCACATGGGTTGTCCTGTCCTGCCAAATACCTAAGGCTCTGCTCCTCGCTATGTGACAGATGCACAGTAACAAAAAAAATTGTCCCAAATGAAAGAACAGATCAAAGCTCCAAAAATACAACTGAGCAATGAAGAGATAGCGAACCTATCAGATGCAGAATTCAAAACACTGGGAATAGGTATGCTCACAGAATTGATTGAGTATGGTCTCAAAATAGAGGAGAAAGTAAAGGCTATGAAAAGTGAAATAAAAATATACAGGGAGCCATGAGTAAAGGGAAGGAAACCAGAACTCAATGATTTGGAGCAGAAGGAAGAAATAAACATTCAACCAGAACAATGAAAAAGCAAGAATTTAAAAAAGGAGAGGATTAGGAACCTCCAGGACGACTTTTTAACTGTTCCAACATCTGAATCATAGTGGTGCCAGAAGGAGAAGAGGAAGAGCAAGAAATTGAAATTTACTTGAACAAATAAAGGAAAATTTCCCCAATCTAGTGAAAGAAATAGACTTCCAGGAAGTCCAGGGAGCTCAGAGAGTCCCAAAGAAGTTGGACCCAAGGAAGCACACACCAAGGCACATCATAATTACATGACCCAAGATTAAAGAGAAGAGAATGTTAAAAGCTGCAAGAGAAAAGGAGACAGTTACCTACAAAGGAGTTCCCATCAGACTCAGCTGATTTCTCAAAAGAAACCTTGCAGGCAAGAAGGGACTGGAAAGAAGTATTCAAGGTCATGAAAGGCAAGGACCTACATCCAAGATGACTCTCCAGCAAAGCTATCATTTAGAATGGAAGGGAAGATAAAGTGCTTCTCAGAAAGGTCACGTTAAAGGAGTTCATTATCACCAAGCCCTTATTATATGAAATGTTAAAGGAGGGACTTATCTAAGAAAAAGAAGTTGATAAAAAAATACTAACAGTAAAATGACAAACTCACAACTACCAACATCTGAACCTAAAAAAAAATGAAAAGCACTAAGCAAACCACTAGAACAAGAACAGAATCACAGAAGTGGAGAACACATGGAGGGTTATCAGTGGGGAGGGGGAAGGGGAAATGTGGGAAAAATTGCAGGGAATAAAAATTGTAAATGGCAGGTACAAATTAGGGGGAGGTTAAGAAAGGTATAGGAAATGGAGAAGCCAAAGAATTTATGACCCATGGACATGAACTAAGGGTGGGGGAGATGCTGGTGGGAGGAGGGGTGCAGGGCAGAGGGGGATAAATGGGAGAAAAAAATGGGACAACTGTAATAGCACAATCAATAAAATATACAAAGAAGAGAATATGTATACTATTTTTGTTGTGTAGTGTGTTCTTTGTATGTTAGATCTAATTGTCATTGTGTAAAGTACTGTGTTCCTTATCTTCTGTCTGGTTGCCTGTTTTTATTGAAAATGCAATATTGACATTTCTAATTATTTTTAAAATTATTTTATTGTTGAAGTACAGTTGTCTGCATTTACCCCCACCCCCACCCCAGCCATTGTCAGACATCTCTAATTATTTTAGAGGTGTCTATTTCTCTCTTTAATTCTGTTTTTGCTTGATATATTTTGCTGGTAAGTGGTTATAATTGCTGTATCTTTTTGCTGTATTGTACCTTTTATCATGTAGTATCCTTCCACATCTTTTTAACCTTTTTCAGTTCATCTATTTTTCTGATATTACTATAGCCATCCCTGCTGTGTTTTGATTACTGTTTTCATGGATATCGTTTTGTATGGAATATCTTTTTCATTCTTTTATTTTCAATCTATTTGTGTTTTTGGGTCCCAAGTGAGTCTCCTGTAGATAACATATTATTTAGGATCACATGTTTTTATCCATTCTGCCAGTCTTTGTCTTTTAATTGGAGAGTTTAATCTATTTACATTTAAAGTAATTCCTGATAAGAAGGGACATACTCATATCATTTTGCTCTTTGTTTTCTGTATTAGGTATAGCTTTGTTTGTTTCTCATTTTCTGCAATTCTGTCTTTTGTATTTAGTTGATGTTTTGTGTAGCACATGTTTTAACCCCTTTTTCATTTTCTTTTGTGTATAGTCATAGTCTATATTTTCTTTATGGTTACCATGGGGATTACACTCAACATCCTATAGTTACAACACTCTAATTTTAATTTGTACCAGCTTAATTTCAGTTACATACAAAAATTCTGCTTCTTTACAGTTCCCTCCCCATCCTTCAGTTGTTATATCACAAAACTGAATCTTTATACACAGTGTGGCCCAAACAAATGAATTAATTCTTTTCAGTGCTTTAATGTCTTAATTATGTATAAAACATGTGAAGTTAGAAGTCCAAGTTACAATAGTACTAGTGTTTAGATTAATAATTTTTTAAAGATTTTACTTATTTATTTTTAGAGTGAGGGGAAGGGAGGGAGAGATACAGAGATGTGAGAAACATTGACTGGCTGCCTCTTGTATGTGTTCTGACCAGGGATGGAACTCACAGCCCATGCATGTGCCCTGATTGGGAATGGAACTGGTGATCTTTTGGTTTGTGGGACGACACCCAGCCAACTGAGCACACAGGTCAGGATACGGACTAATATTTTTAAAAAATGTGTTAGTCTCTCAAATTATGTAGAAAACAAAAAGTAAAGTTACAAATGGTTAAAATAATACTAGCTTTCATAATCTCCCATGTATAGTCAGTCCGTCATGTGTGACAACATCTTGGTCAGTGATGGACCACATATATGAGGGTGGTGTACCATGTAGCCTAGTTGTATAGTAGTCTATATCATCTTGGTTTGTGTGAGCACACTTTTTGTTGTTCACAAAATAATGAAATGAGCTAATGCTGTGTTTCTCAGAATATATCCCCATTGTTAACTGGAACATGGCTGTATTTACCTTTGTTGAGATTTTTATTTCTTCATACGGCTTTGAGTTACTCTCCAGTGTCTTTTTTTCACCCTTGGACATTTCTTGCAGGGCAGGCTTAGTAGTAACAAATGCTCAGATTTTGTTTATCTAGAAATATCTTAATTTCTCCCTTTCTCTTGAAGGATAATTTTGCCAGATGTAAGATTTTCATTTGGCAGGGTTTTTTTCCCTAAGATTTTATTTATTTATTTTTAGACAGAGGGGAAGGGAAGGAGGAAGAGAGGAAGAGAAACATCAATGTGTGGTTGCCTCTGGCATGCCCCCCACTGGGAACCTGGCCTGCACTCCTGGCATGTGCCCTGACTGGGAATCGAACCAATCACCCTTTGGGTTCTCAATCCACTGAGCTGCACCAGCCAGGGCTCTGGCAGGTTTTTTAAAGCACTATGAAGGTATTAGTGCACTGCCATCGGGACTCCAAAGATTCTGATAAGAAATCCAATTATCTTATGAGGATCCCTTGTGCATATGTGGTAAGTCACTTTTGTTGCTTTCAGGATTCTCTTTTTTTGGCTTTTGAACATTTCATTCTAATGTGTCTCAGGGTCAGTCTCTTTGAGTTCATCTTACTTGGAACTTACTGAGTGTCTTGGATTGTTTTTCTTTCATACATATCTTTACTACTTACAAGGACCTTTGACATATTTGATTCTCATAACAACCCTGTGAGGTAGGCAGGTTGCAGTTTTTTAAGGTGTTTTTTCCATAAACACTGAGGAATGACCAGAGAAGTTTGCTTTTGGACCCTAGTTTTTAAGTATTTAAAGAATAATTAAAAGTTTCTAAAAAGCTGTTTTTCTGACTAACTTTAGTTTCAGAAATCATATTAAATGTTTTTTATTTTCATGGTCTATCCTTTACAAAGAAGACAAGAAGATTAAAAGTTTCTGACGTTCATTTTTGGATTCTTTGGACCCTGACTAAGCAACATTTTTGCTCACTTTTTTGAGGAGCAGGTGGGTGTTGTAGACATTCAGATGTAGATATTCTGAAAATCAATGCTGGGGTCTTGCCTTTGGGGCCAGATGTACCATAATTTAGGTGTGTAGAATTTAAAGAGTCTTTCTTTCTGGTGTCTTCAGGCTGAGTTTACTTGTAGGAGTGGTAGGATTGCTCTTTAATGCTAATAGAAAGCGTCTACTTTTATCATGATGTTAACTGTTTTGTTGCATATTTTACAAATAATCACCAATACACTTTTGGAGTCTATACTTTTCCACAATTTTTGCTTTTTTAAAACTAAAAGTATTATTTCTTCCTTCTTGATTAAGAAGTTTTGTTTTGGGGTATTAGATTGAGCTTGGGTTTGAGGCACTCTCCAGAATTATCCAGACCAACAACTGGAAACAGTACAGACATTTTCTTTCAAAACTGCTTTTTTGCATAGGGGATAGCAGGCCTGGCCCACGCAGCTATCTTGCAGTCTCTGCACCAGCCTCAAGGTAGTGCTTCTGTCTCATTGCTACCATAGTCCCCACACCAAAAAGACCCAGTGACAAGAGGAATCCAGAAGCTGGATTCGCAGCATGCAGATTTTGATGTTGGGGTCCAAGCTTTCTCCAGCAACTGGATGTTTATTTTCATGTTTTTCATAAAATTTAATAAGCTGTAAGCCATTGTTTCTTCAATTATTCTCTCTGCCCCTTTCTGTGTTCTGGGATTTCCACAGTGTATGTATGTTGGCCCACTTGATGGTGTCCTACAGGACCCTTAGCCTCTGCTTTATTTTGTTCAAATTTTTTTCTTTCTGCTCCTTAGACACTATACTTTCCGTTGTTCTATTTTCTTCAAGTTCACTGATTTTTTCTTCTGCCTGCTCAAACCTGATTTTGAATCCTTCTAGTGAATTTTTTTATATGCTCTGGAGTTTTTTCATTTGTTTTCTTTTTAGATTTCTTATCTCTGATATTTCCATTTTGTTCATACATGATTTTCTTTTTTTAAATATATTTTATTGATTATGCTATTACAGTTGTCCCATTTCTCCCCCATCATTCCCCTCCACCCTGCACACCCCCTTCCACCCACATTCCCCCCCTTTAGTTCATGTCCATGTGTCATAAGTTCTTTAGCTTCTACATTTCCCACACTGTTCTAGCCCTCCATATGTCTGTTTTCTACCCACCATCTATGCTACTTATTCTCTTTACCTTCCCCCCCCCACTCCCCTGTTGCTAACCCTCCATGTGATCTCCATTTCTGTGGTTCTGTTCTTGTTCTAGTCATTTGCTTAGTTTGCTTTTGTTTTAGGTGTGGTTGTTAATATCTGTGAGTTTGCTGTCTTTTTACTGTTCATATTTTTTATCTTCTTTTTCTTAGAGAAGTCCCTTTAACATTTCATATAATAAGGGCTTGGTGATGATGAACTCCTTGAACTTGACTTTATCTGAGAAGCACTTTATCTTCCCTTCCATTCTAAATGAATGCTTTGCTGGATAGAGCAATCTTGGATGTAGGTCCTTGCCTTTCATGACTTGGAATACTTCTTTCCAGCCCCTTCTTGCCTGTAAGGTCTCTTTTGAGAAATCAGCTGACAGTCTGATGGGAACTCCTTTGTAGGTGACTCTGCCCTTATCTCTTGCTGCTTCTAGAATTCTCTCCTTCATTTTAATCTTGGCTAATGTAATTATGATGTGCTTTGGTGTGTTCCTCCTTGGGTCCACCTTCTTTGGGACTCTCTGAGCTTCCTGGACTTCTGGAAGTCTATTTCCTTTGCCAGATTGGGGAGTTCTCCTTTATTATTTGTTCAAATAAGTTTTCCACTTGCTCTTCCTCTTCCCCATCTGGCACCCCTATAATTCAGATGTTGGGACGTTTAAAGATGTCCTGGAGGTTCCTAAGCCTCTCCTTATTTTTTTGAATTCTTGTTTCTCCATTCTTTTCTGTTTGGTTGTTTCTTTCTTCCTTCTGGTCCAGTCCATTGATTTGAGTCCCAGTTTTCCTCCCATCTCTATTGGTTCCCTGTGTGTTTTCCTTCATTTCATTTATTGTAGCCTTCATTTTTTCATCTAATTTGTGAGCAAAATCAACCAGTTCTGTGAGCATCCTGATCACTAGGGCTTTGAACTGTGCATCTGATAGGTTGGCTATCTCTTGGTCTCTTGGATGAATTGGCTCTGGGGCTTTGATTTGTTCTCCTGTTTGAGCCATTTTTGGTTGTTTTTTTGGGGGGTCTGGTCGTGGCTGTTATGTATGAGAGGTAGAGCCTTAGGTATTCCTCAGGGCAGGGCAGCCCAGTCACTGGGTAGTGATGCTGTATGTGGGGACGGGGTCTGAGAGGACACAACGGCACTTGCTCTGTTCTCTCTTGGATTCCAATCCCTTCCACCAGTTCTCTTTTGTCTGGATTATCTGTGCATGAATGTGGGACCACCTGGTCAGCCAGCTGCCTTGCGTGGCCCCACTGGGTCTGCACTATTGCCACCCCATACCCGGGGTCCACTAGCCACTGCCTGTGCTCCTGGGATCTGCCAGCCACTGCTGCCTGCACACGCAGGTCCACAAACCTCCACTTTTTCCTGCCAGGACTCCACCCCTCTTACCAGTCTGGATGAATGGTTGTTGGACTTCTGTACAGTTCAATTTTCTGTCAGTTGTTTGTTTTCTTGTTTCTAAATCTTTGTTGTCCTTAATTTTGGTTGTGCTAGGAGGTACATTGTGTCCACCTCCGCCGCCATCTTGGCGGGAAGTACATATGTGATTTTCTTGACTTTCCCCACATCTTTAGTTATTTGAGCATCATTAAGAACATTGTCCTAGTCTTTGCCTAGTAAATCTGTAATCAGGTCTTTTTCAAGAATAGTTTCTGTTGATTTAGATTTTTCCTTTGACAGGGCCATACTTTACTAATTTTTTGTGTTGTGTACCTTGTGACTTTTTTTGTTGAAAACTGGACATTTGAATCTAATTTTGCTATATCTCTGGAAATCAGATTCTCTGCCTTTCTCAGGGTTTGCTGTTTGTCATGGTTACTCTTACGGGCTGTCACTGACCAGCCTGAGGTGTAAACTTATGGCCTTCTCAGGTCTTTTTACGCCTGTGCCTTTCCCTGGGAATGTGTGGTCATTTTCTAATTTTCCCCATCTATGCAATTTGTTTCGAATGTCCTAGTCTTTTAATGTCTGGTTCCTAAGAGGGGAAAAATAGAGAAAAATGAAAGGGAGAGAGACAAGTGTACTGGCCCTTTAAATCCCTTTGAAGTTGCTTCCGCTGAAGGGACATAGCCTTGCACAATGGGTGGAGGTGCAACAACAATGGCTGCCATCTTCCTTGCACCTCTAAGATCAGGAGCAGCAACCACTGACTGGAGCACAATTCTCCAGTATTTGGATGTCAGGGTCCTTCTTGCCCACCATATGTGTGTGCAAGCTTCTCCAGGAATGTGGGCACAGCTGCCTGCCACGGGGGTGGTGATGGTAGATTGTACTGTAGTAAGAGCTGAAATTGACCTAAATGAACTGCAAATTACCTTCCAAGCTTTCTTCTGAAAGTTGCAAGCCTTCACTAGACTTCATAGTTACATCAGAGGGACTTTGCCAGAGTGGTTGTTGTCTTCCTGGTGCTTCCTATTCTGCCATCTTCCCAGAATCATCTCTTATTTTTAAAGGCAATATAATTGTTTTTAAAAGGCAATAGAGAGGCAGTACGTTATCTTTTCCTCAGTTGAAATTCTGACATATCCTTTCTTGTTGTGAAGTCTATTTACAAAGATTTAGCCAGTGTTTTTGAGTGTGTGTAGAGAGAGAAAACATGAATACCATGAAAATTATAGAACATGTGGATCTTCATAAAGGGCCTACACCTGTGCAGTACAATACAGTAGCCACTAGACATATGTGGCTACTGAACACTTGAAATACAGCTATTGCAAACCGACTTTTTAATTTAGAAAACTTTTACATATATTTGGAACAACTGTGCTATGGGAATCACTTTTTCAGCTACATATTCAATGAAATATAACTATAGATCAAGTATTTCTGATGAAAATTAAGTATCCCGATTTAATGTACTATCAGTGTAAAATACACACCAGATTTTGAAGACTAAGTACCATAAAAGGAGTGAAATATCTCATTAGTAAGTTTATATATTTATTACATGTTGAAATGTTATTTTTGATACAATGGATTGGATAAAATATCACAAGAAAACAAAGCTTGTAACTATGTATGGCGATGGATAATAACTAGATTTATTATGATCAATTTACAACATATTCATATATTCAAACATTATGTTGTAGACCTGAAACTAGTATAATATTATATCAATTACACCTCAATTTTTCAAAATGTAAAAAATATATTAAAATTAATTTTACTTTTTTGACTACTATTTTATTTTATTTTATTTTTTAAAAATACATCTTATTGATTATATTATTACAGCTGTCCCATTTCCCTCCCTTCATTCCCCTCCCACCATGCACACCCCCTTCTACCCACATTCCCCCCTTTAGTTCGTGTCCATGTGTCATAAGTTCTTTAGCTTCTACATTTCCCACACTATTCCTGCTTTCCCCCTGTCTATTTTCTACCTACCATCTATGCTACTTATTCTCTGTACCGTTTCCCCCTCATCCTCCCATTCCCCTGTTGCTAACCCTCCTTGTGATCTCCATTTCTGTGGTTCTGTTCCTGTTCTAGTGTTTGCTTAGTTTGCTTTTGTTTTAGGTGTGGTTGTTAATAACTGAGTTTGCTGTCTTTTTACTGTTCATATTTTTTATCTTCTTTTTCTTAGAGAAGTCCCTTTAACATTCCATATAATAAGGGCTTGGAGATGATGAACTCCTTTAACTTGACCTTATCTGAGAAGTGCTTTATCTACCCTTCCATTCTAAATGTCAGCTTCGCTGGATAGAGCAATCTTAGATGTAAGTCCTTGCCTTTCATGACTTGGAATACTTCTTTCCAGCCCCTTCTTGCCTGTAAGGTCTCTTTTGAGAAATCTGCTGACAGTCTGATGGGATCTCCTTTGTAAGTGACTGTCCCCTTATCTCTAGCTGCTTCTAGAATTCTCTCCTTCATTTTAATCTTGGCTAATGTAATTATGATGTGCCTTAGTGTGTTCCTCCTTGGGTCCAACTTTTTTGGGACTCTCTGAGCTTCCTGGACTTCCTGGAAGTCTATTTCCTTTGCCAGATTGGGGAAGTTCTCCTTTATTATTTGTTCAAATAAGTTTTCCACTTGTTGCTCTTCCTCTTCCCCTTCTGGCACCCCTGTAATTCAGATGTTGGGACGTTTAAAGGTGTCCTGGAGGTTCCTAAGCCTCTCCTCATTTTTTTGAATTCTTGTTTCTTCATTCTTTTCTGTTTAGTTATTTCTTTCTTCTTTCTGGTCCACTTCATTGATTTGAGTCCCAGTTTTCTTCCCATCACTATTGGTTCCCTGTGCGTTTTTCTTCATTTCACTTATTGTAGCCTTCATTTGTTCATCTAATTTGTGAGCAAAATCAACCAATTCTGTGAGCATCCTGATCACCAGGGCTTTGAACTGTGCATCTGATAGGTTGGCTATCTCTTGGTTGCTTAAAAGTATTGGCTTTGGTGGTTTGATTTGTTCTCCTGTTTTGAGCCATTTTTTTCTTTTTCCTTTTGGTCTGGTTGCATCTGTTATGTAGTATGGGGCAGGGCCTTAGGTGTTCACCAGGGCAGGGCAACCCAGTTGTAGGCAGAGTTGTGATGCTGTATGTGGGGGTGGGGTCAGAGAGGGAACAATGGTGCTTGCTGTGCTCTCTCTCAGACTTCAGTCCCCTCTGTGAGGCTGGGAGTCTCTCGCAGCACCTCAACCCCCACAAGTGTTTTCAATCAGTGCTTTTAGGCTTTATTTCCCAGGGCTGGGGCCCTGCGTTGCTCAGTCTGTCTCGCTGCCCGTTTTCGCCTGGTTTATCTGGGCATGCGAATGTGTGATCTCATTCAGCCGCCTTGCATGCCTCACTGGGTCTGCTCATTGCCTCCCCATGCCCGGGGTCTGCTAACCACCACCTGCATTCCTAGAGCGTGCCAGCTGCCACCTGTGCATCCAGGACCACTTGCCACTGCTTTTTCCTGCGGCGATCTCTCTCCACCAGCCGCCAACTCCACCCTTCTTACTGGTCTGGGTGAATCATTGTCAGACTTCTGTACAATTCAATTTTCTATCTGTTCTGGTTGGGTTTTTTTTGGTTCTAAATTTTTGTTGTCCTTAATTTTGGTTGTGAGAGGAGGCACAGTGTGTCCACCTATGCCTCCATCTTGGCCAGAAGTCCCAATCAGAAATTTTAAATTACATATATAGCTCACGTTGGACAGCACTGGCCTAGATTGTGTGTGACATGAGTTAAAAAACACTGTTTCCACAGCTTCACAATGTTGCAATGATTAAAAGTGGTAGCTCTATGGAGTTATTAGAATATTTGATATTGGGCACATAGGAAAGAGCCCCTGGAGAGCCAATGTGGAACCAACTGATTAGAGAACAACAACAAAAAAAAGGTGGGCATTGTCAGGGTTTATTGCTTAAAAGCAATTATTGCCCCATTTAAAGTATAGATCAGCCACACAGAACTACATAGCCATGTTTTCTGTTTTTAATCTACAAGGTCTGGCACAAATAATGTCCCTGTTTTATTACAAAATCTTTTATTACAAAATCATAAGCATGTAATTCTGTAACATAACAATATCACACTGAAGCACACCATATGACATTTTAGGTGAAATGTTCAAATTAAAACTATAAATTATTACACCTATATTATAACCTTACCAACCACACTCAAGCAGGCCTTTCTTCTGCTAGACTCTGTATAATCCAAGAAGTTAATTTTTTTTTAAAATAAGAGTAAACATAAAAGTTGAAAAAACACTAAAAAGGATAAAATTAGTGAAAGAAAAGTAATTAAATATTAATAACAGAAGAAAGATAGAATTAACAAACTCCACTCCAGGAAGACAAACAATCCAATTAAAAAATGGGCAAAGGACCTGAATAGACACTTCTCCAAGGAGGACATACAGAGGGCCCAGAGATATATGAAAGAATGCTCAGCATCACTAGCCATCTGAGAGATGCAAATTAAAACCACAATGAGATATGACTTCATACCAGTGACAATGGCCATTGTAAACAAATCAACAAACAACAGGTGCTGGAGAGGTTGTGGAGAAAAGGGAACCCTAGTGCACTGTTGGTGGAAATGCAGACTGGTGCAGCCACTGTGGAAAACAGTATGAAATTTCCTCAGAAAACTAAAAATGGAACTGCCTTTTGACATGGCAATTCCACTGCAGGGATTATACCCTAAGTATCCGGAAACACCAATCCAAAAGAACCTATGCATCCCAATGTTCATAGCAGCACAATTTACAATAGCCAAGTGCTGGAAGCAACATAAGTGCCCATCAATAAATGAATAGATCAAAAAACTGGTACATTTACACAATGGAATACACAGCAGAAAGAAAGAAGGAGTTCCTATCCTTCACAACAACAGAAATGGAGCTGGAGAGCATTATGCTAAGTGAAATAAGCCAGGTAGTGAAAGACATACCAATGATCTCACCTATAAATGGAACCTAATCAACAAAACAAGCAAGCAAAATAGAAGCAGAGGCCTGGAAATAAAGAACAAACTGACAGTAACCAGAGGGGAGGGATAGGGGGATAATGGGAGAAAGAAGGCAAAGGGTCATCAAGGAACATGTATAAAGGACCCATGGACAAAGCCAAAGGGGAGTAGGATTGAGGGTGGGAGGTGGGGATGGGTTGGGTGGAGGAAAGTGTTGGAGGGAAAATGGAGAGAACTGTACTTGAACAACAATAAAAAAAAGAACAGAAAGACAACTCAATTCAAAAGGAAAACACATACTGTTCTAAATGAATAGTTAAACATCTTCTCCATGAACTATTGCCCCCCATACTAGAACAGGAGGCAGTGAACTTACCTAAAATTATATTGAAAATTTAGAGGAAACACTCATTTTTTAGGGGAATGTAGTGAACAGCTTCCATTGGATTTACAGAGCAGTTAGTTTGTCCTCCTCCTCCAACAGGTTTATAATCACAGCTGTAAAAAAAATAAAACACTGGGTTTCTGATCATGATGGAATAAGAGGGACCACATTTGCCCTTTCACCAGAAACAACTAAACATTTGGACAAAAAAAAAAAAAAAAAAAGAAACAGTTATTTTCAGACATTGGTCATTGTAGGATGGTGATCCGTGACAGAAAGGAACCAAATGAAGTGAGCTATACATTTGGCCCAAGTTATTGTTAGGAGAAAAAAATTTTTTCAGGCCTCAGTGCAGTAGGCAGGTACCCAGGTGAAGCCAAGGAGTCTCTGAGTTGAGGAAATGGAATCAGTTTGGATTAGCCAAGGTAGATTATAGGGCAATCTACCAAAGAGAGACCTGAAGATATGAAGACTTTGCTTAAATCTTCTGCTGAGTATTAGCATATACCTGTAAGAAAACAACAACCCAAGGCAGGGGAAATAAATGCCAAAAAGCAAAAGAGTGAACACTGCATATCTCGCACGGGGCTGAAATGCTTTGTATTCCCACTAACTACAGAGAAAAGGCCTCATGCTTCACAGAGCATCAGGAGTCTTAAATGGACATTGCATTAGTAGTGGGACATAAATAGCCCTAAATTAAGATAGTTTTGGTTTCACCTAGCAGAAGTTAAAAGAGCTTTGAAAAAACAAACTAGTTCCAACTAACTTAACCTTGATCCCAGGACAAAGCTCAAGAATATTGTAATTACAAAAATGTCTGGCACTCAACAAGGTGAAATTCACAATGTCTTACATCCAATTGGAAATTATCAGGCATGCAGAGAAGCTGAAAAGTGCAATCCACAGTGAGAAAATCAATAGAAACACACCTGGAAATAACACAAATGATAGAATTTAGTTTACAAAGACATTAAAACAGTTACAGCTATGTGAGTTCTGTCCAGAAGGTATTCAGCCATGTACTATGAAAAATAGAGACATTTATTGAAGAAGATACAAGATACAAGGAACACTGTACATAGGACAATGGCTCCTCAGTCCCCTTCAAAGGAGGCACCTTGAGACCTCACACAGTTCTCCCAGTTGCCATGAGCCACCCCATTGTATTTTCCTGAATCTCATCGATGGTCTGAAATCTCTTCCCTTTCAAAGGTGATTTTAGTTTTGGGAAAAGCCAGAAGTCACAGGATGCCAAATCTGGGCTGAGTCACCTGGGTGATTTGATGTTTTGCCAAAAAAACTGCATGAGACATGATGCATGAACAGGTGCATTGGTTGTTGTGATGAGGCTGCCTGTTGGGAACCACCCTGCCTGGTTTCAGAAGCTGCAACCCCCCCATAGCTAAGGCTGAGTAGGGGACCTTGGTACCATGAGCCACTGAGGAGACAAAGCTTATGTTCCTGGCAGGAGCACCACCTCTGCCCCCTTTACTTCACCCTGCTTGGCCTTGAGCGGATGATCAGTTAGCCAATGATGGGTAAGATTCCCCAAGGGAGGGATGACCTAAGACAGGCATAATCATGAAGGGGCCTTCAGGAAAGGACGGAGGGCTATAGAAAAAGGGGGTGATGGACCCTTGCTCCTTGGCTTTGACATAGCCTGAGTCCTCACTCTGCGAGAATTCTCCTAATCTCTTAGCTGCCTTACTTCCCCTCCCTGACTTAAGCCTGAAACAATGATGGAGGGCGGTGAAGCTCTGTGCTGGAAAGGGCAGGTTCCTTGGGGTGATCAGGCCTAAGAAAGAATACATAAAATCCTGTGAAACCTGCTTTGCTAAGTATGTCCTCAATTTTCTGATAAGGGTCCAAGCATGAAATGAGTTTGTTTCCCAAAGTTTTATAGCTCTTTAGCTAACTGACTCTGACTCAGAATAAGCCCTCATGGTACTTTGTATGTTATCTATTCTTTGATCCTTACTGCCTGACAATGATTGATGAGCTTTACATATACACCCTGTATTCCTGTGCAAACTGAACCAATAAAAGCCCATTGAGGAAAAGGCTCCTGGCCCTTCTCCTTTGAGAGATCAGCCACCTTTCCTCCCCAACCAGATCATGTCTTGGTATACTTATTCTCATCCACGGCGGCCAAGGGGACCCTGTGGGTGAAGCCCCCCACCACATCTGCCAATTACCAGTTGTCCATAGTTGCAGCCTTCTGAATCATCTGAACAGTTTTTGTGGAGGAATGTTCAAACTTCATGCAAAATCTGATGCAGATACATTGCTTTACTCACTCAGTCATTTTGAATGTGATGGCCACACAGTCCACATGCTCACTCAATGGCATGTATCACACCCACTGCCTAGTACAGTGAAGTCATCATTGTTCATACTTACGCATTCCAGTCCACTCTCCTTTGCTGCCAGGGTTTATCGATGTCACTCAAATCATTCTCATTATATTAACAATGGCTGGACTTTTCTGGACAGACTTTATATTCTCTATGTTCAAGGAAGTAGAGAAAGTTTGAACATTGAAAGATTAAAAAGAATTGAACTTCTAGTGATGCAAACTCTAGTGTCCAAGATGGAAAGGAAACTAAAGAGGATTAACAGCAGATTTGACATTGCAGAATGAAAGATTATTAAATTTGAGGTCATAGCATAGAGACTATACAAAATGAAACAAAAATACTGATAAAAATGAACAACTCTTCAGTAAATTGTATAATTGTTGGATAACCTCAGGCGATCTAATATATTTGTAATTGGAGTCCTCAAAGGTTAGAGCAGAAAACAGAAAAAGTATTTAAAGAAACAGTGGCTGAAAGTTTACAAATTTGATGACAACTATAAGCCCACAGATTCAAGAATTTCAGTAGTTGCCAAACACAAGAAACATGAAGGGAACTGCACCAAAGTACATACTACTCAATTTTCTCAAAGAAGGGATTGAGAGAAAATATTAAAGGTAGACAAGGGCAAAGGCACATTATATAGAGAACAACAAACATAGGAAAGACATACTTCTCATGTGATACAATGCAAGCATGAAGACAGTAAAGTAATATCTGTAAAGGACTAAAAGAAAAGTAAAGCTTGCATTCTATACCCAGCAAAACATACCTTTCAAAAACCATGATGAAATAAGGACTATTTCAGACATAACAAAAATTTAAAGAATTTGTTGCCAGCAAATTTATACTATAAGGAAAAAGATACTAGATGGAAATCTGGATCTCCATAAAAGAATGAAGAATAAAAGTTTTCTTTAACAGACAGTTATTGCTTAAAGGAAAAAGTAATAAAATTAATAATGGGATTTATAATACAAGTAGAAGTCAAAAGCTATGACAATAGAACAAAGGCCAGGAAGGGGTAGTAAGATAAATAAATTACAAAGTAAAAAATATATGACAATAGGACAAAGCCCAGAAAATCTTACTGGTGTAAGAGTCTTACCTTGTATGTAAAGTGGTATATTTCTTGAATATAGAATGTCATAATTTAAAGATTGGTGTATATGGTAAATCCTAAAGCAGTTGCAAAATTTTTTAAACTGATAAACTAATGGAGGTTATAATGAAGTCCTAAAAATTCTCAACCAAAGAAGACAGGAGAAGGAGAACAAAGGAGAGCTGGGACAGACCGAAGACAAATAGTAAGATGGTGCATTTGAAACCAATTATATCAATAATTGCATGCCATGAAAATTGTCCAAATATCCCAATTAACATTAAGGTGGATGAAAAACCAAGATCCAACTGTATGCTGCTTATAAGAAAACTACTTTAATAAAAGACACAAATAGGTTAAATAAAAAAAGATGTCCTCTTACACCTAACATAAAGAAAGCTGGAGAGGCTATACAAACAGCAGACAAAGTAGATTCCAGAACAAAGCATACTAACAGAAAATATAATAACCGAGGGAGACTTGGGCCAGCGTGGTCCCCTGGGGGCCACCGTAGATGGAAATAAAGAGTCTTCCTGGCCTGCAATCTTGTTGCTACAGCAGGAAAAGGAGTGGCGATTCCCTCTAGTGGAGGATACCCCAGCCCTTCTCTGACTTGGCTTTTAGTAGGGTTGGGAAGTGCAGGAGGATACAGCACACGTGCAGAGCTTATCAGTGTCCAACAGGCTATAGTCATAAAAAACTAACACTATCTATAGATAACAATTGAAGAAACACAGAAATCTTTTCAGGTTGGGGTCTGTGAGACATGCAGGTGCCAGATGGCATATTTCATGAAGTAGGGAGTTGCACTCAAGCATCTGGGTTATACTAACAGGGTTTATCACCAAGCAGAGCTGGCTTCAGAGGACAAAAATGTACATTTCAGGCCTCGGTGTTAGAATTGAGTCATGCCTGCCACCTGCATTATGATCTGGTTTTCCAGGGAGACTTACTACTCCCTTTCAGAGCTTGCTCTTGCGGGGCTGCCATTTCTGAAACCACACCAAGCAGTCCCCAACAAATAACTATCAGAAGGTCAATTCAACCAGAGGCCATTACAAACCTATGTGTGCATAACAACAAAGCTTTAAAATACATGAAGCAAAACCTGACAAAATTGTAAGGAGAAACAGCTTTCAAAATTATAAAGGTTTCAACACCTCTCAATAACTGATAAAATATGTAGATAATTAATACACCTGAAACTAATATATTATAGGTCTATTATATCTCAATAAAAAAGAAAAGGGGAGAAAGACTGAAATTTCATTATCAAGCAGTTTAATGTAATTGACTTTTATATAGTACTCAGCAGCAGCAGAGAACATTTTTTCATGTGTACAAAGGACCTCTATCAAGATAGACTGTGCCCTGACAGGTTGTGGCTCAGCTGGTTGGGTGTTGCATTCTGAAAGGCTGCATGTTTGATTTCTGCTCAGGGCACATGCCTGGGTTGTGGGGTTTGTTCCCCATTCTGGGTGCGTGCAAGAGCTAATTGATCAATTTGTTTCTCTCCCTTTCTCCCTTCCTTACCCTTTTTCTAAAAGGAAATAAATAAAATTATTTTTAAAAAGGTCATATTCTTGGCAGCAAATATCAATACATTTAAAAGTATTAAAATCAACTTCTGGCCAAGATGGAGGTGTAGCTGGACATGCTGTGCCTCCTCTCACAACCAAGATTAAGGACAACAAAAATATAGAACCAAAAAAAAAAAAAAGAAAACCCAACCAGGACAGAGAGAAAATTGAATTGTGTGGGAGTCTGACAACAATTCACCCAGACTGGCGGCCAGAGGCGGCCCTGCGACCAGAGGAGGCCCTGTGACTGCAGACAGCCCTGTGACCAGAGGAGGTCCTGCGTCCAGAGGCGCCCCTGCAACCAGGGGGCTCTACGACGAGGGGAGGCCCTGAGACTGAGGGCGTCTCTGTGACCAGGGGTGGCCCTGTGACCAGAGGTGGCTGAGCAATGGGAGGCAGCCCTGGGACCGGGACTGGAGGCAGCTCTGCAACCAGCGGCCCTGTGACTGGAGGAGGGGGCTTTGTGGAAGACCCAGAGCTCACACCCGTGACCTTAGGTGAGACAAAAAAAAAAAAAAAAAAAAAAAAAAACGTAAACAAAAAAAAAACAACAACATCCTGGAACTGTGAAAAAAACAGAGTTGGACCCCAAAATGGATCATCCCAACAGCTGAAACAGTGGAAGCTGTGAACACCAGGATACCCAAAAGAGACTGCACCACTGAATCTCACAGGTATTCTACCACAGACGTTCACACCATAAACCCAGGGAGCCAGAACAGATCAATTTAAGAAGCTGAGGCTCACAAGAAGAGTCTCACAAACAATGGGAAGACAAAGAAACAATCCCCAAATGAAAGAAAAGGAAGAAGCCCCAGAAAGAATGCTAAATGAAATGGAGGCAACTCAACTATCAGAGTTTCAGTTCAAAGCAATGGTTGTCAGGAAGTTCCATGAGCTCTCAAAGAGCTACCAAAAACTACAGGGAAGCTATGATGAACTCACTGCAAACTATATCTACATGAAAAAGGAAATAGAAACTATCAACAAGGGCCAAGAGGAAATGAAGAATACAATTTCTGAACTGAAGAACACAGTAGAAGTAATGAAAAGCAGAATCGATTAAGCAGAAGATCGGATCAGCGAGTTGGAGGACAAAGTAGAAAAAAACACCCAGAAAGAGCAAGAAAAGGAAAAGAGGCTCAGAAAGAATGAAGAGGGATTAAGAGAAATACAAGACAATATGAAACATAATAATATCCATATAATAAGGATTCCAGAAGGAGAAGAAGAGAAAGGGATAGAAAACTTATTTGAAAAAGTAATGATGGAAGAATTCCCTAATTGGATGAGGGAAAAAAATCACACAAATCCAGGAAACACAGAGAGTCCCAATGAAGAGGAACCCAAAGAGGCCCACTTCAAGACACATCATAATTAAAATGGCAAAATTCCAAGACAAAGAGAGAATCTTAAAGGCAGCAAGGGATAAACAGGAAGTAACATACAAGGGAGCCCTGACAAGGTTAGCAGCTGACTTCTCAATGGAAACGCTCCAAGCCAGAAGAAAATGGCAAGAAATATTCCAAGTAATGAGAACCAAAGGCCTGCAACCAAGACTACTTTACCCAGCAAGGCTTTCAATCAAGATAGAAGGCCAAATAAGGAGCTTATCAGACAAAAGAGGTCTAAAAGGATACACCTCTACCAAACCAGTTCTGCAAGAGATGCTAAAGGGACTGCTTTAAAGAAAGGAAGGAAAAGAGAAAGATGAACATAGGTACAAAAATGGCAATGAATCAGTACCTATCAATAATCACCTTAACTGTAAATTGATTAAATGCTCCAATCAAAAGACATAGAATAGCTGAATGGATAAGAAAACATGACCCACACATATGCTGCCTACAAGAGACCCACCTCAGGACAAAAGACCTACACAGACTCAAAGTGAAGGTCTGGAAACAAATTTTCCAAGCAAATGGACAGGGAAAAAAAGCTGGGGTAGCAATACTCATATCAGACAAAATAGACTTCAAAAGAAGAGCCATAAAGAGAGACCCAGAAGGTCACTTCATAATACTCAAGGGAAGAATCCCCCAAGAAGACATAAACATTGTAAATATATATATGCACCCAACATAGGAGCACCTAAATATATAAAGAAAATCTTAGAGGACTTCAAGAAAGATATTGACAGCAACACAATTATAGTAGGGGATTTTAACACCCCACTGTCAAAAATGGACAGATCTTCTAAACAAAATATCAACAAAGATATTGTGGCATTGAACAACACTCTAGATGAAATGGACTTAACTGATATATATAGAGCTCTTCATCCCAAAGAAACTAAATATACCTTCTTTTCAAATGCACATGGAACATTTTCAAAGATAGACCACATGATAGGACACAAAACAAGCCTCAACAAATTCAAGAAAATTGAAATCATAACAAGTTTTTTCTCCAACCACAAGGGACTGAAACTAGAAACCAACCCCAAGGGGAAAAATCCAAAACACTCAATATCATGGAGATTAAATAGCCTGCTATTAAACAATGAGTGGGTCAAGAATGAAATTAGGGAAGAAATCAAAAAGTTTCTGGAAACAAATGAAAATGAACTCACAACAACCCAAAACCTATGGGACACAGCAAAGGCAGTCCTCAGAAGGAAGTTCATAGTGATACAGGCCTACCTAAAAAAGATAGAAACATTTTAAACAAACAACCTAACCCTACACCTACAAGAACTTGAGGATCAACAACAAAGAGCCCAGAGCAAGTAGAAGGAAGGAAATAACCAAGATCAGAGCAGAACTAAATAACATAGAGACTAAAAGCACAATTCTAAGGATCAATGAATCCAGGAGCTGCTTCTTTGAAAAGATAAACAAAATCAACAAGCCTTTAAGCAGGCTCATCAAGAAAAAAAGAGAGAGGACCCAAATAAACACAATCAGAAATGAAAGAGGAGAGATTACAACTGACACCACAGAAATACAAAGGATTGTAAGAAATTACTATGAAGAACTGTATGCCAAGAAATTTGAAAACCTAGGTGAAATGGACAAATTTCTAGAAAAATATAATTTTCCAAAACTCAAGGAAGAAGAAGCAAAAAGCCTGAACAGACTAATAACAGCAGATGAAATAGAAGCAGTAATCAAAAAACTCCAGACACACAAAAGCCCTGGACCAGATGGTTTCACAGGAGAATTCTACAAAGCATTTAAGGAAGAGCTAACCCCTATCCTTCACAGACTATTCCAAAAAATCCAAAGTGATGGAAGATTCCCAAACTCTTTTTATGAAGCCAGCATCATCCTAATCTCAAAACCAGAGAAAAAAAGAAAGAAAACTTCAGGCCAATGTCACTGATGAACATAGACGCTAAAATCCTCAACAAAATATTGGCAAACCACATCCAACAATACATTAAAAATCATACACCATGACCAAGTGGGATTCATCCCTGGGATGCAAGGATGGTTCAATATTCACAAATTAGTAAATGTAATACATCACATAAACAAAAGCAAAGACAAAAATCACATGATCATATCAATAGATGCAGAAAAAGCATTTGATAAGGTACAGCACCCATTTATGATAAAAACACTCAGCAAAGTGGGAATAGAGGGAGCATTCCTCAACATAATAAAGGCCATATATGAGAGACCTACAGCCAACATCATACTCAATAGGCAAAAAGTAAAATCTTTTCCACTAAGATCAGGAACAAGACAAGGATGTCCACTTTCACCACTTCTATTCAATATAGTATTAGAAGTCTTAGCCACAGTGATTAGATAAGAAAAGGAAATAAAAGGCATCCAAATCAGAAAGGAGGAAATAAAACTATCATTGTTTGCAGATGACATGATGGTGTACATAAAAAATCCTATAGAGACAGCCAAAAAGCTGCTTGACCTAATAAATGAATTTGACCAAACAGCAGGATACAAAGTCAATATCCAAAAATCAAAGGCATTTTTGTGTACCAACAATGAAGCAGCAGAAGCAGAAATCAAGAAAAAAAATCCCATTCGTTATAGCAAAAAGAAAAATAAAATACCTAGGAATAAACCTAACCAAGGAGGTAAAAGACCTGTATGTAGAAAACTCACAATGCTGAAGAAAGAAATCAAGGAAGACACAAACAAATGGAAACATATACCATGTTCATGGATTAGAAGAATCAACATCATCAAAATGTCCATATTACCCAAAGCAATTTACAAATTCAATACAATACCTATTAAATTACCAATGGCATATTTCACAGACATGGAACAAACACTTCAAAAATTTATATGGAACCATAAACGACCCCGAATAGCTGCAGCAACTTTAAGAAAGAAGAGCAAAGTAGGAGGGATCACAATACCTGATACCAAACTGTATTACAAGGCCACTGTAATCAAAACAGCCTAGTACTTGCATAAAAACAGGCACATGGACCAGTAGAACAGAACATAGAGCCCAGAAATAAACCCGAGTCTCTACAGTCAATTAATATTTGACAAAGAGGGCAGCAACATAAAATGTAGTAAAAATAGCCTTTTCAACAAATGGTATTGGGAGAACTGGACAGCTACGTGCAAAAAAATGAAACTCAAGCACCAACTTACACCATACACAAAAATAAATTCAAGGTGGATAAAAGATTTAAATATAAGCCATGACACCATTAAAGCCCTAGAGGAGAACATAGGCAGGAAAATCTCAGATATTTCACATAGCAACATTTTTACTAATATGTCCCCTAAAGCAAGAGACATAAAGGAAAGAATAAACAAATGGGATCTCATCAAAATAAAAAGCTTCTGCATGGCTAAAGAAAACAGTATTAAAATAAAAAGAGAACTGACTGTATGGGAAAACATATTTTCCAATGGTACCTCAGACAAGGGTTTAATCTCCAAAATATATAAAGAACTTACACAGCTCCACTCTAAGAAGACAAGCAACCCAATTAAAAAATGGGCAAAGGACTTGAACGGACTCTTCTCCAAGGAGAACATACAGAGGATCCAGAGACACATGAAAAGATGCTCAATATCACTAGCTATCAGAGAGATGCAAATTAAAACCACAATGAGATACCACTTCACACCAGTCAGAATGGCCATCATAAACAAAGCAACAAACAACAACTGTTGGAGAGGTTGTGGAGAAAAGGGGACCCTAGTGCACTGTTGGTGGGATTGCAGACTGGTACAACCACTATGGAAAGCAGTATGGAACTTTCTAAGAAAACTAAAAATGGATCTACCTTTTGACCCAGCAATCCCACTGCTACGATTATATCGTAGAACCCTGAAACACCAGTCCAAAAGAACCTATACACCCCTATGTTCATAGCAGCACAATTTATAATAGCCAAGTGTTGGAAGCAACCCAGGTGCCTGTCAGTAAATGAATGGATCAAAAAACTATGATACATTTACACAATGGAATTCTATGCAGCAGAAAGAAAGAAGGAGCTCCTACCCTTTGCAACAGCATGGATGGAACTGGAGAGCATTATGCTAAGTGAAATAAGCCAGGAAGTAAAAGACAAATACTATATGCTCTCACCTCTAACAGGAACCTAATCAACAAAACAAATAAATAAGCAAAATATAACCAAAGACACTGAAATTGAGAACAGACTGACAGTCACCAGAAGGGAGAGAGGAAGGAAGATCAGGGGGAAAGGGGAAGGATTTACAGGAACAAGTATAAAGGACACATGGATAAAAACTAGGGGGGTGGAAATGGGAGGGAGATGGGAAGGGCTGGGGAGGTGGGCTCAGATGGGAGTAAAAGACAGAAAACTGTACAAGAACAACAATTAAAATAAATTAAATTAAAAAAGGTATTAAAATCATAC